>CANJKZ010000444.1:250000-252500 GCA_947471745.1 Closterium sp. Naga37s-1 | reverse complement strand
GGCACCCGACGTCCTCTCCATCCCGGATCTCGACGAACCTCGACACCAGGGAGCCTGCTTCCCGGCGGCACCGGGCGTCCATGCGGAACAAAAAACAAATCCCTTTCCCCCGATGGTAACAGATCGGACTCCTCCCAAAAGCGGAAGCACCGGGAAGTTCGATGCCTGACCTAGGACGTATCCTCATAAAATTGGCTTGTTGGAATCCTCCTCCTACCTAGCGTCCCCCGCCACCGGTGCTCCGTCTCTCTTGGCACCGGCTGGTGTGACTGCGGGGTCTTGCTCGCCCGGCCTTCCGAAATCCTCTTCGGTTGGCTGGGAAGGGGCGCCCGTGGCAATGGCAAGGGACCGTTTCTCAGCCGGGTCCGGTCGCAGTGCATCAAGGAGCCGCGAACGGGCACGGGATATAGACCTCTCCGCGATCGGGACTGGCCGTCCGATCGCAAAACCCTCCCCTTGAGCGGGGCCCCCATGAGCCCCGGCACCTAATAAAAACTGGGACCCCACTCCTGACGATGGATATCTTGGAACCTGGCTCGATGAAGAACGCAGCGAAATGCGATACGTAATGCGAATTGCAAAACTCCGTGAATCATCGAAACTTTGAACGCATGTTGCGCCCGAGGCCTCGGCCGAGGGCACGTCTGCTTGAACGCCACACACATCCAGGTGGAGCCACGCATCCGCACCCACACCCTCCGCACGCGGCTACGTGCGGCGGGGTGAACGGGACGGAACTGCCAAAATGCGTGGCATACGAGGGGCGCTCGGGTTTACCCGAGACAATCGCCCGTACCTGGGAAAACGAGATGGCCGTCGCAACCCGTGCTCAACGGGGGGCAGTCGGCTGAAATCGCAGGGCCGCCACAAGCCCGTCTCCTCTCCGTCTCGACCCCAGTGCAGATCCCCGGATGCCAACCGGGAGGACGCGAGCGGGACGAGCGCGACGAGGCGGGTGGCGACCCCGCTGGGCTCGGTGAACCCAGCCGGCCAACGGACCCCGTCCGGACCTCCCAGCAGGTGGGGGGGTATCGGATGCCAAACCGGTCCTCTTTTCCTCTCCCGAGAAGGCCGCGAAACGGAAAAATGGAGCCGAGGGTGTGGCAACCCTCGGTCTCCGCCCTCCAAAGTAGCGCGCACAGACCGGGCGAGGGGCGGACGGGGCTCGTACTAAAAATGGTCGGACCGGGGAAGAACCGGGCAAACCCCCAAACGATGGCTTCAAGTCAGGCGAGACTACCCGCTGAATTTAAGCATATTACTAAGCGGAGGAAAAGAAAACAACCGTGATTCCTTTGGTAGCGGCGAGCGACCAAGGAAAAGCCCAGGCTTGAAATCCGAGGGCCTCCGGCCCTCCGAATTGTAGTCTGAAAAGGAAGCGTTCTCTGTGACGGGCGCCGCCTTAAGTCCACTGGAAAGTGGCGGCAGAGAGGGTGACACCCCCGTCGGGCGACGACCCGTCACTTCACGAGGCGCATCCGAAGAGTCGGGTTGCTTGGGAGTGCAGCCCCAACATGGGTGGTAAGCTCCATCCAAGGCTAAATACGGCCAGGTTTCCGATAGCGAACAAGTACCGCGAGGGAAAGATGAAAAGAACTTTGGAAAGAGAGTAAAAAGTGCTTGAAATCGTCAGGAGGATAAGCGCATGAGCCCAAGCAAACCTGCGGGACCCGTTCACGCGGGGCCCGGAGGTACGCAGCGCCGGTCGATGCCGCGGGAAAAGGAGCTCGCTCCCACCGCGGCGGAGACCGAGGATGGCCCTCACGGGTCGGCGCTGGCGAAACGGGCTGATGCGACCCGTCTTGAAACACGGACCAAGGAGGCCAACGCGGCTGCGAGCCAATGGGTTGAAAACCACAATGGCGACAGTGAAAGCGACCCGTGAGAAGGCGGCCTCGTGCTGCCCGCACCACGGACCGCCCCGGGGGCCTCGGCGCCCGGGGTGCGTTGAGTAGTCGCGTTGGGACCCGAAAGATGGTGAACTATGCCTGAGCAGGGCGAAGCCAGAGGAAACTCTGGTGGAGGCCCGCAGCGCTACTGACGTGCAAATCGTTCGTCAGACTTGGGTATAGGGGCGAAAGACTAATCGAACCATCTGGTAGCTGGTTCCCTCCGAAGTTTCCCTCAGGATAGCTGGTGCTCGATACGTGGTTACGTCTGGTAAAGCGAATGATTGGCGGGCTCGGGGGAGAAGCTCCCTCGACCGACTCTCAAACTTTAAACGGGCGAGGAGGGCCGCCATCTTAATTGTGGCTGGCTTTCAGGGGTGCTGGCTGACCCCACCAACATGAGTGCCAAGTGGGCCATTTTTGGTAAGCAGAAGTGGCGAGGCGGGATGAACCGAAAGCCGGGTTACGGTGCCTAACTACGCGCTAACCTTGATCCCACAAAGGGTGTTGATTGATTAAGACAGCAGGACGGTGGTCATGGAAGTCGAAATCCGCTAAGGAGTGTGTAACAACTCACCTGCCGAATCAATTAGCCCCGAAAATGGATGGCG
>CANJKZ010000444.1:0-247500 GCA_947471745.1 Closterium sp. Naga37s-1 | reverse complement strand
ACTCGACGAAGACGGAACTAAGGACATAAGGACATAAGGCAGGGGAACCCATGCGTTTTTTTCGGCAAAATTCTAGGGATTCTAGGGGTCGCGGAGCCGAAATGCGAGGCCAAATCGGATCATCCGGGTCATCCGGGTGGAGAACCGGATCGTCCGGGTCATCCGGGTGGGGAACCGGATCGTCCGGGTCATCCGGGTGGGGAACCGGATCGACCGGACCATCCGGATGGGAAACCGGGTCATCCGGGTCGGGAACCGGACCAACCGGATCATCCGGGTGGGGAACCGGGTCGACCGGACCATCCGGATGGGGAACCGGATCATCCGGGTCATCCGGGTCGGGAACCGGATCGACCGGACCATCCGGGTGGGGAACCGGACTCAACCGTACCATCCCCGTGGGGGACCGGACCCAACCGGACCATCCGGGTGGGGTGCCGGGTCGGGAACCGGACCGACCGGACCATCCGGGTGGGGAGCCGGATCAACCGGGTCATCCGGGTGGGGAACCGGATCGACCGGGTCATCCGGGTGGGGAACCGGATCGACCGGGTGGGGAACCGGACCAACCGGACCGACCGGACCATCCGGGTGGGGTACCGGGTCAGGAACCGGACTGGGAACCGGATCATCCGGGTCATCCGGATGGGGAACCGGATCATCCGGGTCATCCGGGTGGAGAACCGGATCAACCGGACCATCCGGACGGGGTACCGGGTGGGGAACCGGACCAACCGGACAGGGAACCGGACGGGAAGCCGGATCATCCGGGTCATCCGTATGGGGAATTGGATCGACCGGGTGATCCGGGTGGGGAACCGGATCAGCCGGGCAAGCCCGATGGGGAACCGGGTGGGGAAACGGACCAGCCGGGTAGGGTACCGGGCGGGGAACCGGACCATCCGGGTCATCCGGGTGGGGATCCGGATCGACCGGGTCATCCGGGTGGGGAACCGGACCAACCGGACCATCCGGGTGGGGAACCGGGTCGGGAACCGGATCAACCCGACCATCCGGTTGGGGAACCGGACCAATCGGACCGTGCGGACGCCTCCCTGCAGGCACGAAAAGGACAACAAATTGGCACCCAGGGAGGTTGACCGATGTAACTGCCAATAGGGCTGCCAACAAGGGGGGGGGAGAGTGTGAAAGAGCAAGTGTGGTGACGGTCATGATAGATCAAAAGTCGATCCAAAAAGTCAAGCATTGCAGTCTTGTTTCGTGAATCACTGTTCATGTGTGGATTTCTGTCAAAATTGATGAGTTGACTCGTCCCTCTATCACATGGTATTTCTTTTATCATCTCTTGTGCCATGTCATCATTTCGTGCCCATCAAGATGGCATTTGAACTCTGTAGAGGCGAGCCTGGGCAAGCACCAAGGGAATGGACCGAGTTGACATTTGAGTCGACTAAAAAACACGGTATCTTTTCGTCAATGTCTTGTGCCCTGTCACCATCTGGCATCTCGTGCTCATCAGGATCGCACCTGAATTCCATAGAGGCGAGCCTGGGCAAGCACCAAGGAAATGGGCCGTTCTTTCTAGGAAGCTTCTCATACGTAAGTCTCTAAACCGGTCCTTCGTCCTCCGTATAACACATGGTAATGTAAGCTCTAATCGTGTTATGTGTCATAGTAAGCTCTCAAAGTCATATGTCATGAGGTTCATATGAGCCTGGTGTTTTCCTCGTTTTCCCCCAACGCCTATCTTCCCTTCCTGGAGCGGTCTCCTGGTCTCCTGGTATTTATGTTAATGTGAGCTCTAATACATATCTTCCCTTCCATCCCCCACCCGTTATTTCGTTTTCCCCAGGTGGACATCGCGTATCTGCCCTTCCTGGAGCGATTCAAGATCGCCTTTGAGCATTTCTGCCACACAGACATCACCAAGGGTCGCCCCAACCTGCAGCGCTGGTTCGAGGTACGGTGTATGGCGATGGTACGCGGTACACTGTGAGGCAGTGTTTTGGTGTGATGCGGTGGTGTGGTTTGATGGATATGCTGTGAGGCGGTGGTTTGGTGTGCGGTGTTATGCGGTGGTGTGGTCTGATGGATCTGCTGTGAGGCAGTGTTTTGGTGTGCGGTGTGTGTGATGCGGTGGTGTGGTTTGATGGATATGCTGTGAGGCGGTGGTTTGGTGTGCGGTGTTATGCGGTGGTGTGGTTTGATGGATCTGCTGTGAGGCAGTGTTTTGGTGTGCGGTGTGTGTGATGCGGTGGTGTGGTTTGATGGATCTGCTGGGAGGCAGTGTTTTGGTGTGCGGTGTGTGTGATGCGGTGGTGTGGTTTGATGGATATGCTGTGAGGCGGTGGTTTGGTGTGCGGTGTTATGCGGTGGTGTGGTTTGATGGATCTGCTGTGAGGCAGTGTTTTGGTGTGCGGTGTGTGTGATGCGGTGGTGTGGTTTGATGGATCTGCTGTGAGGCAGTGTTTTGGTGTGCGGTGTGTGTGATGCGGTGGTGTGGTTTGATGGATATGCTGTGAGGCGGTGGTTTGGTGTGCGGTGTTATGCGGTGGTGTGGTTTGATGGATCTGCTGTGAGGCAGTGTTTTGGTGTGCGGTGTGTGTGATGCGGTGGTGTGGTTTGCTGTGAGGCAGTGTTTTGGTGTGCGGTGTGTGTGATGCGGTGGTATGGTTTGATGGATATGCTGTGAGGCGTTGGTTTGGTGTGCGGTGTTATGCGGTGGTGTGGTTTGATGGATCTGCTGTGAGGCAGTGTTTTGGTGTGCGGTGTGTGTGATGCGGTGGTGTGGTTTGATGGATATGCTGTGAGGCGGTGGTTTGGTGTAGTGCATGCAAGTTAATTATACCATTTCTTCCACACCTACTTCACCAAGGTTCGCCCGAACCTGCAGTGCTGGTTCGAGGTACGGTTTGATGCAGTGTTACGCGGTGTGAGGTGGTGGTGTGATGTGCGGTGTGTGTGATGCGGTGGTGTGGTTTGATGGATATGCTGTGAGGCGATGGTTTGGTGTGCGGTGTTATGCGGTGGTGTGGTTTGATGGATCTGCTGTGAGGCAGTGTTTTGGTGTGCGGTGTGTGTGATGCGGTGGTGTGGTTTGATGGATATGCTTTGAGGCGGTGGTTTGGTGTGCGGTGTTATGCGGTGGTGTGGTTTCATGGATCTGCTGTGAGGCAGTGTTTTGGTGTGCGGTGTGTGTGATGCGGTGGTGTGGTTTGATGGATATGCTGTGAGGCGGTGGTTTGGTGTAGTGCATGCAAGTTAATTATACCATTTCTTCCACACCTACTTCACCAAGGTTCACCCGAACCTGCAGTGCTGGTTCGACGTACGGTTTGATGCGGTGTTACGCGGTAGGAGGCGGTGGTGTGGTGTGCGGTGTGAGGCGGTGGTTCGGTGTGCAGCAGTATGAGTTGTGAGTGCCTTTTACCATCTCTACCACACCAAGGGCCTCCTGAACCTGCAGCGCTCGTTCAAGGTACGGTGCGAGGTGGGGTTATGCAGCGGTGTGGTTTTACGGATATGCTGTGAGGTGGTGGTTTGATGTAGCACATGCAAGAGTGCATTTGACCATTTCTGCCGCACCGATATTTCAAGGTCCGGCCGGACCTGCAGCGCTGACTCGAGGTACGGTGTGAGGCGTAGGTTGGTTCTATCACATTTTGGGCCGGAGCAAAATGTGGAGTGCGACAGTCGGAAGTGCGGTGCTCCCTTTCCCCGTAATGTAATCCCCTTCTCTCCCTACACTTCTCTTTTTCCTGCAGGCAGCAGCCACCATCCAGGCATACTCAGATACATGCATGAAGCGAGACGTCATCATCACCAGTTTGCTCCCTCTTGTCGCTGCTGTGCTCTCGAATCAGTTTTCTCTCTTGTCCTGCCCTCCTCTTTCTTTCCCTGCAGGCAGCAGCAACCATCCAGGCATACACAGACACGTGCATGGAGAGAGATGCCATCATTACTACCTATCAACAGATGCTGGTGCGTTGACCTGCCCACACATGCATGCATGGACGTGTAGGGTGCACGGGTGCATGGCGCGGGATGCCATCATCACTACCTACCAACAGATGCTGGTGTGTTGCAGTGCACATGCATGCATGGGCATGCTCGAGTGTGCATGTTCGTGCATGTTAGTGCATGTTCGTGCATGGGTGCATGAGTGCATGGTTGTGCATGGGTGTTCATGGGTGCATGGGTGCCCATGGTTGCATGGGTGCATGGGTGCACGGATGCATGGGTTGAGGGATGCATGGGTGCATGCATGCATGGGTGTGCATGGGTGCGTGGGTGTGGATGGATGTGTGCGCATGGGTGCACGGGTGCATGGAGTGAGACGCCATCATCACCACCTACCAACAGATGCTGCTTGGTTGCATGGGTGAATGGGAGCATAGGCGCATGGATGCATGGTTGCATGGGTGCATGGGTGCATGGGTGCATGCATGCATGGGTGCATGGAATGTGGGGTCATTGTGACAAGCTTCCAGGCATCTCAAGACGAGGTTCTGGTGCGTTGGTGTGCACATGATTGGGTGCATGAAATCTGGTTAGATGGCACATTCCCATATAGCACACTCTTCTTTATGACATTTTCCTATATAGCACATTCCCTCGTGACACTCTCTCCCATCTGACATGCGCATGCATGTTTGCTCACATTGGTTTTGCTTTCCTTAAAATCTCTCATCCTCCAGCTTTTCTCATGTTTTATGCTTGTCACTTTCACGGGCATGTGTTACAGGATAACAAGTACTTTGAGAGAGCAGGGGTGGCAAGCTTAACAACTGCCGCACCAGCTGCAGCTGCTGAGACGTAGTTGGGGGTTCTTTTGGCACTTGTTCATTGCTGCTGTAATGTGTTCTGGTGTTCTTCTGATCTTTGTAAGAGGATTCTCAGAACCGTTCAAACAATGACTTCAAACATCAGAACACTAGGAAGTAGTGTCAAAAACAACTTAAAATTGTGCCAGCACATGGCTTGTGCACACTTAGGTGGTAGAAGTTAGTATGGTCCATAGTGTCTACATGTTCTACCGTATTGTCCGTGCAATAAAATAAATAGTAATATCGGCAGTATGAAAACGAAGTCGTTCAGCCTTCTGGCTGCTGAATCACAGTGTACTACCATGCTCCAACGGCACATTTCATTGGAGTTCGCACAAAATGAGCCCGATGATTAGCACCACAAAACTGTACACAAAGGTTATGTACAACAAGCGAGCTACACACAAAGCAATCTCGACAGAAACTGCGATCGCTACTTCCGCACAGCAAACTATTTACTCCGTAGATAGAATCTTCACATCGCGAACATTAGGCTCGCTTTCCTTCTGCGGCTCGGTAGGCTGCTTCTTAGGCACGGTCACAGTCAGCACGCCGTGCTCCGTGTTCGCCGTAACCTTATCCACCTCCGTGTTCTCCGGGAGGCGGAACCTGCGGAGAAACTTCCCGCTGCTCCTTTCCATGCGGTGGTACCTTCCGGTGTCCTCCTTTTTCTCGCGCGTGCGCTCACCGCGAATCGCGAGCACGTTTCCGTCTTCAATCTGAACCTTCACCTCCTCGCGTCGCAGCCCAGGCATGTCTGCGATGAACTTGAACGCATCGTTCGTTTCGCGAACGTCCACCGCCGTGCGAACAATGTCCTGCGAAAAATATTCACAACCCATATCAGCAAAGGGGCGGTGCAAGGTCAGCTCTTGCTCATCGACGGGAAATGAGCCAGAAAATGACATGTTTATTAAAATCCGTCGGAAACTTCGCGAGGTATTATTACTTCGCCGAATCAACGAAAAACAATATGGGAAGCCGAAAATTATTGTGGCTCACCTGCGTCTCACGGAGGAAGGAGGCGGTGGGAGCCTCAAAGAGCGAGCTGAACTCGTCGGGGAAGCGCATCCAACGCGGCATCATCTCGAGCGGTCCCGTGGGGGACGTGAGCGAGGTCATCGGCGCGAAGGGGTCCATCATGCCCATGCCGGTCCACGGAGCGAGAGCCATGGCGGGAAGTAGAAGTGAGAACCGCCGTACGCACTGGGAGATGTCGAGACTGGGAGCTACTAATACTCGGGGAAGCGAGGGACGGTGACAAAGCACAAGCTTGTTGGGTCAGAGAGCTTGAAGGAAGCGTATAGAACGGCTGTTTTATTACTAGTCTGAAAGTTTGATGACGAACTATGACGAATGGAACTGCTTATGTAGTACTTCGGTGAACCTGCATCAGTGCCACAAAATGCTCTCGAATTATGACGTTCTCGAATCTTGTAGCAGCTTCGACCATCCATGCTTAGGGCTGGGAGCGGCATCACGATGGGAGCCGACGCGAGGGCTAGAGTGCAATGAAGTTTCTCGCGTCGTGGAGAAGCAACAACATGAAAGGATTTAACAGACCATGCTCGCGACGCATCTAGAGACGTCGAGCATGTACCATGGAACGCGCCTCGGAAAGCCTAGCATGGTGCCTGCCAGCACCACGCGCCAGTAGGAGGTGAGTGGCTGCACAGCGGAGCGCGTTGCATGGCTATAGAGAGAAACATCCAGAGAAGCCTAGCAGGTGCGAATAAGTACCTGCCAGCATCATCACAGGAAGCGCAGTGCATGGGGCGATGGTGATATGCGGTGTCAGGAAGGGAGAAGACGGAGAGCACGTGTGACGAGTTGTCAAGGAGGACGGGAAGGTGCTGGATGTCTCGGGAGATATAACCGCGTTATAGCCTCTTTCGTCTTAGACTATGTGGTCACAATAAAATGACCAGTTATTTCAAAATGTTACGAGTGCAATTGAGTGAACGAGCGAGAATTGCACTATCGAAGCAAGAGTACAATGAGCGAAGGCATGAGCGAAGAATATACAGCGAAACTACAGTGGTAACGGTAATGTGTGGAAAATGGGGTGCGCGACGGGCCTAGCGCCGAGGTTGGGAGATGTCGAGGCGGAGGTCCGGAGCGCGGGTTACCAACCGAACCGTGAGGTTGGGTCGCGTCGTGAACAGTGGCGGGAATGGTGTCGAAGCGAGTGTCGCAAGTGGTAACGGATTACTGTTGGGTGCTGTTGGCGGGAACAGTGGTGTACGCGCTGAGCAGGGACGCGAAGTAAGGAAAATGAATTTTCCTTACCCTACCCCCCCCCCCCTAAGGAGGCCCTCCTTACGAAAACGCGTGTACATCCCGGAAAATTCGGCTGCGCAGGGACTCTGTGAGGACGGGGTGGTTTTCGATTCTGTCCAGGGGAACCCAGTTGTCCTCGGTGGGTGTGCGGTCTTTCCAGCGGATCAGGAATTCGATCCTGCGGGCTCCCCGTGGGTCACGTACTCGGTGGCTCAGTATTTTTTCGGGCGTGATGATTGGCTCTGTTGGTGGTCGTGTCATGCTGGCCGGGCGGTTGCGAGGCAGTTGGCTGGTGGATGGCACGTATGGACGAAGCAGGCTGACGTGGAACGACGGGCTGACGTACCAGTCAGCAGGGAGGAGGAGGTGGGCGGTGACGGGTGTGATCATGTGGCTGATGCGAAATGGCCCGCAATATCGGGGGCGGAGTTTTGGGGTGATGGGCAAGCGGAGGTTTTGAGTGTCGGGTAATACCAGGTCGTCGGGTTGGTAAGTGACGGGGCGGCGGTGTCGGTTGGCGTTGCGCTTAGCGATGACGTTTGATTTTTTTATTGCTTCTGCTGCTCGGGTCCGTGCTGCTTGCAATATTTCTGCGAACTGTTGCGCGCGTGGGACTGGATTGTCGGGATTCGGGGTCATGGGTACTGTGGGGTCTTGTCCGTAGTTCAGGTAAAATGGCGACTGTTGATTCGTGGCAGAGGGTGAGTTGTTGTACGCGAATTCGATGAGTGGCAGTTGCTGTTCCCATGTGGTCGGGTCATCGCACGTGGCTCGGATGAGTTGTTCCATGGTCTGATTTGTCCGTTCTGTCTGTCCGTCGGTTTCGGGGTGGTATGATGAACTAAACTGTAGTCGCGTGCCGAACTGCTGCCACAGGTTCCGCCAGAAGTTGCTGGTGAATTTCGTGTCTCGGTCGCTGATGATCGCTGCTGGTATCCCGTGCAGTCGAACGACGGTAGAGATGAAGAGGCGGGCTGTTTCTTCGGCTGCGATTGATTTTTTGCAGGCTGCGAAGTGTGCCATTTTCGTCAATCGATCGACGACGACCAGGATCGAGTCGTTCCCACTCGCTCCGGCCGGTAACCCCGTGACGAAGTCCATCGTCACCTGCTGCCAAGCACGCTCTGGGGGTGGTATCGGCTGCAACTGCTCTGCCGGCCGCTTCCGTGATGACTTCATGATCTGGCAAGTGGGACACGATGCCACGTGTCGTTGAACGTCAGTCAACATTTCGGGCCAGTAATAATACCGCTGCAGCTGCTACAGTGTTTTTTCTACCCCGAAATGTCCCGAGGTAACTCCGTCGTGTGCCTCCTGGAACAGTAATTCCCGTAGCAGTGTGTACCCTGGTACCCAGATGCGGTCGGTCCCGACTTTTACGTAATAGACTCCCTTTGCTGCTGCGAACTGCTGCGAATTTCCTCCTGTGAAGAATGGGTCCGTTGGGTATCCGTGGGTAAATAATCCTGTCAGTAGCGGGCTGGTCTGGGCGAGTAGTATTGCGTGGATTTGGGCAGTGGGGCGGGTCAGTGCGTCAGCGATGTTGGATGCTCCCTTTTTGTAGGTGACCGTGTAGTGGAAGTTTGACTCGAGGAAATCGAGCCAGCGGATCTGTCGTGGATTAAGGTGGGGCTGTGCGCAGAGGTATTGTAGGGATCGGTGGTCTGTCCGTACTGTCACGTCGGCGCCGGTCAAGTAACAGCGCCATACCTTGAAGGCATGCACGATCGCGAGCATTTCGCGGTCGTGGATCGGGTAATTCTTCTCGGGCGGATGCAGTTTTCGTGACTCGTGTGCGATGGGTTGTAAACCGTTGCCGAAATCCTGTAGTAGTACGGCTCCAATGGCGATGTCACTCGCGTCTGTAACGACTTCGAATGGGCAGTGTGGGTCGGCGATGCGCAGTACGGGCGGTGAACAGAGAACATTTTTCAGGGCAGAGAAGGCAACATGCTCTTTCTCCCCCCACGTAAAAACGACCCCCTTCCTCGGTAAATCCGTTTGCGGGGCAGTCAACTGTGCCATGTCGGGGACGAAGCGACGTACATAAATAACGAACCCTAAAAAACTCTGCAGCTCCGTGATGTTCGTCGGGGGGTGCCACGCTTTTACCGTGTCCAGCTTCTTTGGGTCGATTTCAACCCCAGCCTCCGAAATGACGTGCCCCAAAAATTCTAACCTATCCTGGAAGAACTCGCAGTTGGAACCCTTGGTCAGTAGGCGGTGCTCGTCTAAAACCTTAAAAACTGCTTCCAGATCTGCTAAGTGCTGCTGCTTATCCCTGCTGTAGACTAGGATGTCGTCGAGGTAAACTATCACGCATTTATCTAAGAGTGGCCTAAACGCCTCGTTCATGGTCATCTGAAATGTCGCCGGTGCGTTGGTCAGCCCGAATGGCATCACGGTGTATTCGAATGACCCGTATCGAGTCCTAAATGCTGTTTTGGCGCAGTCCGATGGTTCGACTCTAATCTGATGGTAACCTCCCCGTAAATCTATTTTCGAAAAAACCCGGGCTGTTCGCAATTGGTCGATTAGTTCGTCGGCTCGGGGAATGGGGTATCGTGACTTGACTGTTACCTGGTTCAGTGCTCTGTAATCGATGCACATGCGAAACCCTCCGTATTTTTTCGTTGTGAACAGTATCGGTGCGGCGAACGGTGACGAGCTCGGTCGGATGAATTTTTTCTCTAACAGGTAATCTAACTGCTTCCTCAGTTCGTCGAGCTCGGGTTGTGTCAGTCTGAACTGTCGCTGTACGGTTGGCTGTGCCCCCGGTTCTAACTCTATTCGATGGTCGTGTGCTCGCTGAGGTGGCAGTCCCTCTGGTAAATCATCCGGAAAAATCCCCGGGTACCGTTTCAACAGTTCCTGCAGTTCGGGCGGTACCGCTGCCAGCAGTTTCTGAAAATCACTCGGCTGTTCTGCTTCTCCTATCAATGCTATATCCACTGCGTACACATCAGCTCCAGCGGCGACAGCCCGTTTCATCGTGATGGCATTGACGTGGACCGTTGAAGACTCGGGCGACTGCCAGCGTGGTAGCAACACCCAGTTACCGCTACTTCGCACAGTGCAGCTACCCGTCGTCCAGTCAATTCACGGGTTATACCGTCGCAACCAATCACGTCCCAATAAAATGTCGTGCCCATCCAGTGTCGTCGCGAGCATTTCCTGTGTAAACCCGAAATTCCCCCCGCATCGGATCTTTACTCTCTCCACCTTTTCCCGTATGGCCAGCGGTGTGCCGTCAACTAAGCGTGCGTCTATCTCCGGTAAACACCGACTCAGTGGCAGTTGTAGTTTTCGTGCGGTCGCGGTATTAACTAAGCTGTGACTCGCGCCTCCGTCGATAAAAATCTTCACTGCTGCTCCCTGTATTTTTCCGTGAATCAGTACTGGGCAATCCGTCGCTGTACCCTCCTTATTCATCCGAGCCCGATCGATAGCGGGAATCGGTACTGTGACTCGGTGAGGGTCGGTGCGGTTGGGCGAGCAGGCAGTCTTGTCAGTCGTTGGCCCGATTCCAACTGACTGCTGGCGTTTCCCTGCCTTGGAGACTCCCTCCCCTGCTCTGCTCCGCGGCGCCTCAGCTTCTCTGGGCACTCACTCTTACGATGGCCCGGCCTATTGCAAGCAAAGCAGCGCCCCTTAAACGGTGCGGCAGCTGCGTTCGTCGCAACGGCGTGTACAGTGGCGTGCTCGATTGGTCCCCGAGGGCGATATCCATAGTACGACCCCGGTCTCGGACGGCGTAAAATGTCGATTTTCTCGGCGAGCGCGAGAATCTCGTTGAAATTCGAGAGTCCGCGTAGCATGATTTCGTGCGAGATGTCCGGCTTCAGCCCTCCGACGTAACGGTCCACCCGCTCCGCTTCGTGCATATAGCCGACTTGCTCGCATAATGCGAGAAAACCGCTCGTGTAGTCTTGGACCGATCCGAGCTGCCGCCAAGTACGCAGCTTCTGACACGCCGAAAGAGAAGTCGCGATCGGCTCGAAGTGCGCCCGAAGCCCTGCGCACCACGCATCCCACGTGCTGTACTGGGCGGTTTCGCAAAATGAACTCCATGTGATAGCTGGGCCCGTGGGCCCTTCCTCTTGCGACGGTCGCTCGTAGGCGCGTGGCGACGTCACGATAACTCGCCACCAGTCCATGGCGGGGCCTCTCAGCAGCGAGACGGCGTATCTGATCTTCGCTTCGTCCGACTCGACGTAGTTCGCGTCGAAGAAGACGTTCATCGTGAAGACCCACGACTGAACCGTCGGACCTCCACGTTGGCTCGGGTCGAAGCAGGGCGGGCGCTGCGGCTTGAGTGGCATTGGTGCCATGCTGGCGTGGTCGCCACTTGTCGCCGCAAATTCCACGTGCCGACGGGCTTCACGAGGCTCCCGCGGGCTTGGTGTGACCCTGTTCCTCTCCATGCCAGGCATCGAGTGAGCGGCGCCATCACTGGCTACGCCTGAGCGCTGTCCCACGCTATCGTTCTGTGTTGGTGTGCCTGATGAAATGACGATCGGCTCCTCCGATTGTGCGGGTGCATTGGCAGGTGCGTGTGGTGGTGCTGGAGTATTCACCGTGGATTGCTGACGCGCGGAGTCACGTTCCGCCGTGAGCGTCGCAATTTCGAGCGCTGAATCCTCGACTTGGTGCACGAGACGGTCAAGTTGCTCCTGCGTCAGTGTCGCGAGAGTGAATTCGGCCATGGCGGGGGTGTCGGGCAAGCTCAGCGAGAGCCTCTGTCGTGGCCGTGCGTGCTTACGAGAGAGCACTACGAACGGCGGTGCTTGTTTCGCTGAGAGACGTCTACCCCCCCCAAAAAAATTGAGATAGTGGGGAAAACGAAGGTGTGGGTGCGGTCCGAGAAGAGATCGTAGGCTCTGAATACCAAGTGTTACGAGTGCAATTGAGTGAACTGTCAGAATCCCAACTGTCACGAGACGAACTTAGCTAGGAACGGGTTTAACTAAGGGCCTAGGCTTAGTAGCCTAGGCCAAGCGGGTGTCGAGGGAGTTGTGCCAAGAGAGAATCGAGAATGTGTATTGTTCACTATAGCACACAAGGTACATATAGCAAACTAGCAAAGGTGCACCACCAACAAGGAAACATAACTACACTTGAGCTAAAGCTACAGGCAGTTATAAATATATATAAATATATATCGCGACACACCCCCTTAACTGCCTGCAGCACATAGCTAGAGTAAGTCACACCCCCTGAAAGGGTATTGCAGGCGTTGAGAAAGACGGTAGAGAGGTGAGGAGGAGGCGAGAGAGAGACAGGGGAGGAGAGGAGATAAGAACAAAGGAGGAGGTGAGTGAGGGATGAGGAGAGGAGGTGGGGGGGTGGCCGCGGCATCCCCTCTTACTAACCCCCTTTTACACAGAGGAGGTTGAGTGGGGGATGAGGAGTGGAGGTGGGGGGGTGGCCGCAGCGTCCCCTCTTACTAACCCCCACATCCCCACCCTCAATCAACCAACCCCCTGTAACCTCACCCCCCATTTCAACCGTCCCCTGGAACCGCACTCCCTCCCTCCTGTTCTTCCTCCAGACCCCTCCCCACCCACGATGGTCCCTGTCCAGTTCTTCACAGGTGGGGCTGCTGGTCACAGGTGGGGCTGCTGGTCACAGGTGGAGCTGCTGGTCACGGGTGGGGCTGCTGGTCACGGGTGGGGCTGCTGGTCACAGGTGGGGCTGCTGGTCACAGGTGGGGCTGCTGGTCACATGTGGGGCTGCTGGTCACAGGTGGGGCTGCTGGTCACAGGTGGGGCTACTGGTCACAGGTGGGGCTGCTGGTCACAGGTGGGGCTGCTGGTCACAGGTGGGGCTGCTGGTCACAGGTGGGGTTGCTGGTCACGGGTGGGGCTGCTGGTCACAGGTGGGGCTGCTGGTCACAGGTGGGGCTGCTGGTCACAGGTGGGGCTGCTGGTCACAGGTGGGGCTGCTGGTCACAGGTGGGGCTGCTGGTCACAGGTAGGGCTGCTGGCCACAGGTGCCTGGTGCTGGCGGCTGGCGCTGGTGCTGGTGCCTGGTGCTGGCGGCTGGCGCTGGTGCTGGTGCCTGGTGCTGGCGGCTGGCGCTGGTGCTGGCGCTGGTGCTGGTGCCTGGTGCTGGTGGCTGGCGCTGGTGCTGGTGCCTGGTGCTGGCGGCTGGCGCTGGCGCTGGTGCCTGGTGCTGGCGGCTGGCGCTGGTGCTGGTGCCTGGTGCCTGGTGCTGGCGGCTGGCACTGGTGCTGGTGCCTGGTGCTGGCGGCTGGCGCTGGTGCTGGTGCCTGGTGCTGGCGGCTGGCGCTGGTGCTGGTGCCTGGTGTTGGCGCTGGTGCTGGTGCCTGGTGCCTGGTGCTGGCGGCTGGCGCTGGTGCTGGTGCCTGACGGCTGGCGCTGGTCCTGGTGGCTGGCGCTGGCGTAACGGCGCTGGTGCCGGTGCTGGTGCTGGTGACTGGCTTCGGTGCTGGTGCTGGTTCCTGGTGCTGGTGGCTGGCGCTGGTGCTGGTGCCTGGTGCTGTTCCGCCGCCACTCCCTTCCCCCTTGTCCTCTCTCCCCCACAGCATTCCGCCGCCACTCCCTTCCCCCTTTCCCTCTCCCACCCGCAGCGTTCCGCCGCCAATCCCTTCCCCTCCTCCCTCTCCCACCCACAGCGACCGCAGCTGCACACGCGAACAGTCGCGACGGGGGAGGGGGGGGGTGACGAGCAGGGGGCCGGGGGAATGCGACGGGCGGAGCGAGGCGAAGGGAAGGAAGAAAACGGGACGGGGGGGAAAGGGCCGCGACGACCGCCACCGTCGCCGTCCCCTTCATTCCCGATGCCGTCCCCCCCCCTTCCCCACTCTCGCGCAAACTCGGCAGCAGGCGTAGGCGCGGGCAGAGGTGGTGAGGGTGGGGAAATGCGACGGGCTGACGACGGGGGAAACGCGACGCGCTGGCGACGTGGGAAACGCGATGAGCTGGCGATGGGGGAAACGCGACGGGCTGGCGACGGGGGGAAAACGCGACGGGATGGCGACGGGCAGGCGACGAGGGAAAAAACGACGGGCTGGCGACGAGGGAAACGCGGCCGGCTCGCCGCCGCGCCCGTCGCAGCGAGCGCTGTGCCACGAATAGGTGGGCCCATTAACTTAGGTCAGGAACTTAATCGCTCTATACCATGTCACGAGACGAACTTAGCTAGGAACGGGTTTAACTAAGGGCTTAGGCTTAGTAGCCTAGGCCAAGCGGGTGTCGAGGGAGTTGTGCCAAGAGAGAATCGAGAATGTGTATTGTTCACTATAGCACACAAGGTACATATAGCAAACTAGCAAAGGTGCACCACCACAAGGAAACATAACTACACTTGAGCTAAAGCTACAGGCAGTTATAAATATATATAAATATATATCGCGACACCAACCACTAGACCATTGGGATAAAAGGGCTTGTTAAGTAGCGGGTCAGTGCGCCCATAACCCCCCAGGCCAACATGCCTGTAACCCTTCCCTAGGATCAATCGGGGATCACCAGTGGACCTCTGACACCCTCCCGCACTGGGATGCCCGAAGTGCACACACTGGGATTCGAACCCGAGACCTTCGCTCTGATACCATGTCAGAATCCTAAACACTAGACCATTGGGATAAAAGGGCTTGTTAAGTAGCGGGTCAGTGCGCCCATAACCCCCCAGGCCAACATGCCTGTAACCCTTCCCTAGGATCAATCGGGGATCACCAGTGGACCTCTGACATGAACGAGCGAGAATTGCACTATCGAAGCAAGAGTACAATGAGCGAAGGCATGAGCGAAGAATATATAGCGAAACTACAGTGGTAACGGTAATGTGTGGAAAATGGGGTGCGCGACGGGCCTAGCGCCGAGGTTGGGAGATGTCGAGGCGGAGGTCCGGAGCGCGGGTTACCAACCGAACCGTGAGGTTGGGTCGCGTCGTGAACAGTGGTGGGAATGGTGTCGAAGCGAGTGTCGCGAGTGGTAACGGATTACTGTTGGGTGCTGTGTCAGATTTATATGACATAGCTACTGTAGGCTATAGTGGGGTAGCACATATGGGGTACAGTTTTCTAGGGTTTACATTTGTACCCAACTTTCCCTTAGTCAATCCATTCTCGTTCAGTTTCTCATGGTATCGAGCAGGTTCCCCTGTGGGAACTGTTCCTAGGGCCCACCACCTTTTTTTCCTGCCCGGAGCGCGCTCTACACTGCCCGAGTCGCGCTCCCCTCTCTCGACCCTGTCGCGCCACCTTAGCGGCCCCGTCGCGTCGCGCCTGTGGCCCCGTCGCGTCGCCCTCGCGGCCCCTACACGTCGCGCCGCCCTAGCGGCCGCGTCGCGCCGCCCTCGCGGCCCCGATCCGCCGCCCTCGCGGCTCCTTCGTGTCGCGCCGCCCTCGCGGCCCTCTTCAAGCCGCCCTCGCGACCCCCCCCTCCTAGCCGTCCTCGCGGCCCCGTCGCCTACCCCTGCGGCCCCGGCGCCGCCCTTCCCTGCCTCGGCGCTGCCTCTGCTGGCCCCGTCGCCTACCCCTGCGGCCCCGGAGCTGCCCTTCCCGGCCCCGGCGCCGCCTCTACTGGCCCCGACGCCGCTCCACCCGGCCCCGACGCCGCTCCACCCGGCCCCGACGCCGCTCCACCCAGCCCCCACCACCGAGCCGCCGGCGCCGCCGAGCTACTGCCGAGCCGCCCGATCCACCAGAGCCGCCCGAGCCGCCGCGCCACCTGAGCCGCCCGAGCCGCCGGATCGCCGAGCCGCCGAGCTGCAGTTGCTGCCGAGCCGCCGTACCGCCGAGCCGCCCGAGCCGCCCGAGCCGCCGAGTCGCCGAGCCGCAGTTGCTGCCGAGCCGCCGTACCGCCGAGCCGCCCGAGCCGCTCGAGCCGCTGAGTTGCCGACCCGCCGAGCCGCTCGAGCCGCCCTGTCCGGTAAGAGCAGCGCCTCTGTCACTGCACTGCCCTTACCCTACTGTTCGCGCTGCTAGTCTACTACTGTCATGGCTACCCCTAGTGTCCTCGCTTTTGACGCTGAGGGTCGGGCCATTGACTTTGACGTCTGGGTAGATGACCTGCAGCTTTTCCTACAGTGCGATAGGGCAGACGGTCTCTCCCTCTTTGACCTCACCTCTGGTGCCTCTCCTGCCCCTGCTGCTGATGCCGACGCCACTGTTCGTTCACAGTGGGCCACACGCGATGCTGCTGCACATCTTGCTGTGCGTCGCCACCTGCCTACCTCTGAGCGTGCGCACTTTAGCCAGTACAAGAGTGCTCACACCTTGTACGACGCTGTAGTTGCGCGCTAATCCTCCCCTGCCACTGCTGCACTGAGCCGCCTCATGCTACCGTACCTCTTCCCTGACCTTGCTGCCTTTCCCACAGTCGCTGACCTCATTACGCACCTCCGCACTAGTGACACTCGCTACCGCGCTGCGCTTCCTGCTAAGTTCTGCGCCAAGAACCCCCCCCCCATGTACATCACCCTCTACTACATAGTCACCCGGCTCCCTGACTCCCTTCGCGTAGTCAGGGACCACTTCCTCTCAGTTTGCCCCACCACTCTCACCGTTGACCTCCTCGAGAAGGCCCTCCTAGCAGCAGAGAAGAGCATAGTCGCTGTAGGAGCCTCTCGTGGTGACCCTCGCACCCCCGTCTTTGAGGGGTGTTCCCCCTCCCCCCTTTTGCCCTCTGTTGCCTCTGCTGCTGCGGCCGACCTCGTTGGTTTCGAGTCGGTCGGTGCTGCGTCTGCCCCGAGCGGGAGACGCCGCACCGGCAAGGGCAAGGGGGGCAAGGGTGCTGGAGGGGCTGGCGGGGGTGGCGGAGGTGGCGGTGGCGGCAGTGGAGGGGGTGGGGGTGGTGGTGGGAGTGGTGGCGGGGGTGGAGGTGTCGGTGGCGGCAGTGGAGGCGGAGGCGGCGGCGGCGGTGGCGGTGGGAGCGGAGGTGGCGGAGGTGGCGGTGGTGGAGGAGGCGGCGGCGGAGGAGGTGGAGCTGGTCGGGGTGGCGCTGCGCAGAGGGTCGGCTCCGGTGGTGGTCAGCGCCAGCAGCAGCAGCAGCAACGGCAGCAGCGCACTCGTGACATCCCCCCCCCTCAGCAGCTCCGTGAGTGGTACGCTGCACGCCAGCGGGGTGGGGGTACTGGTCCGTGCACCTACGTCCTACGCACCGGCGACCGCGCGGGTGAGCAGTGCGGGGGTGCGCACTCCACCCAGCGCTGCTTTGGCCGCCTGACGGACGCTTGGTGTCACCAGTTCCCTGAGGCCACTGAGATCCCCCGCTGGGGCGAGCTGTCTAGGGCGGGTGTAGCTGTCTTTGACCTTGACTTTGATGCTATTCTTGCTGCCATGTATGCTGTGACTATTAGTGATGAGGGTGACTGTTACCGGTGTTTTCCGCCCGACCCGGGCATTGAGACTGCTGCTCTAGGTACTGGTGAGGCTGCTGCTCTAGGTGCTAGCGAGGCTGCTGCTCTAGGTGCTCGTGCGTCTGCTCCCTCAGGTGCTGGTGAGTCTGCTCTCTCAGGTACTGCGTCGGCTTCGGCCTCCCACACCTTCACCCTTGACTCGGGGGCTTCTCGCTCCTTCTTTCGAGACCGCACCACACTCACGCCGCTTGGCCGGCCAGTTGCAGTCTCTCTGGCAGACCCCTCTGGGGGTCCTGTCCTTGCTCACTTCTCCACTGTCCTCCCGTGTCCGGCGGCCCCCTCTGGCACCCTGTCTGGTCTTTACCTCCCCTCGTTCTCTACGAACTTGGTGAGTGGTGCTGACCTACAGGATGCGGGGGTTCACCAGTTCACTCCTGCGAGTCAGCGGGTGACCCACTGCACGGACGCTCGGACAGGCCGACACCTAGCCACGTTTACACGTCGGCCGGGGTCGGGCCTGTACACACTGACCACTGCGTCTCCTCCAGTCACTGCGTCTGGTCAGGTAGCTGCGTCGGGTCAGGTGTTTGCTGCAGCGTCCAGGTCTGGTCCTGAGTCTGCCCCCTGTTCGTGTCGCCTCCTGTCGCACGAGACTCTCCTCTGGCACCACCGCCTTGGTCACCCCTCCCTGCTTCGTCTCCGAGACATGGCCTCCCGTGTCCTTGTCTCTGGTCTTCCCCGGTCCCTCCCTCCCCTTCCTCCGGGGCCCGGCCCTACCTGCGTCCCTTGTGTCGAGGGGCGGCAGCGGGCAGCCCCTCACTCCTCCCGGTTTCCTCCGACAGAGGCCCCGCTGCAGACGCTTCACATGGACGTGTGGGGCCCGGCCCGCGTCCGTGGACAGGGTCACGAGCGCTACTTCCTGCTGGTGGTTGACGACTACTCGCGTTACACCACAGTCTTCCCCTTGCGCAGCAAGGGTGATGTCACTGAGGTGTTGATCGACTGGATCCGCGCAGCTCGTCTCCAGCTCAGGCAGAGCTTCGGCTCGGACTTTCCTGTTCTGCGTCTGCACTCTGACAGAGGTGGAGAGTTCTCCTCTGGCCTTCTGCGAGCCTACTGTCGTGCACGAGGCATCCGCCAGACCTTCACGCTTCCGGACTCTCCACAGCAAAATGGGATTGCTGAGCGCTGCATTGGCATGGTCATGGACGTCGGCCGTACGTCCATGATGCATGCGGCTGCCCCCCATTTTCTGTGGCCGTTTGCGGTTCGGTACGCGGCGCATCAGATCAACCTTCACCCCAGGGTCTCCATGCCGGAGACCTCCCCAGCTTTGCTGTGGACGGGGAAGGTTGGCGATGCGTCTGCGTTCCGTGTCTGGGGATCTCGGGCGTTTGTCCGCGACTTGTCTGCGGACAAGCTGTCCCCTCGTGCTGCTCCTTGCGTCTTCCTTGGCTTCCCCCCTGACGCGCCAGGGTGGCAGTTCTACCACCCCACCTCTCGCCGTGTTCTGTCCTCCCAGGACATCACGTTTGACGAGTCGGTCCCCTACTACCGCCTCTTCCCCTACCGCACTCCGTCCCTCCCCCCGCCACCACTCTTCCTTGTGCCAGGTCCCCCCCCCGGTAGACCCCCTCCCCCCTTAGGGTCCTGCCCCTTCAGGTGTGTCCCAGGTAGACGCCGTCGAGCCTGTCGAGGTTACTGGTGACTCTGGTGCTGCTGAGGGTGCTGAGCCTGGGGGTGCTGACTCTGGGGGTGCTGAGCGTGTGGGTGCTACGCCTGGGGGTGCTGAGCCTGAGGGTGCTACTCCTGGGGGTGCTGAGCCTGGGGGTGCTGAGCCTGGGGGTGCTACTACTGGGGGTGCTGAGCCTGGGGGTGCTGAGCCTGGGGGTGCTGAGCCTGGGGGTGCTACGCCTGGAGGTGCTGAGCCTGGGGGTGCGGAGCCTGAGGGAGCTGGGCCTACTCGTGTGGCGTCTGGCGGTGCTGAGCCTGGAGGTTCTCCGGGTGCTTCGTCTCGGCGGGAGCCACTCTCTCCACAGGAGCTGCGAGAGTGGTTTGCCCGGCGCTGGAGGCGTGCTGCTGGAGCTGGAGGTTCTTCGGCTGCTGAGGGTGCTGGTGCCGCGGGTCCCGGAGGTGCTCGTACTGGGAGTACTGGAGCTGCTGGGCCTGCGGGTACGACTGGAGCTGGAGCTGCTGAGGGTGTTGGCGCTGAGGCTACTGCTGTCGGTCCTGGAGGCGGTCCTGCTGGGGGTGCTACTGGTGCTGCTGGAGGTACTGGAGCTGGAGGTGCTGCTGGCGCTGGTGCTGCCGCTGGGGGTACTGGTGCTGTCCCTGCTGTGTCTGGAGTCGCCGCGCGGCCTCGGCCGTACTTCGTTCCGCTCCTTCAGCAGGTTCTTGGTCTCCCGCCTTCTACTGGTCCTCCTCCTCCCTTAGAGTGTCCACAGCCTGTCCCGTCACAGTTACAGTTACAGCCGGCCTCCCCACTGCCCGCTCCTTCTCCCTACACTGGTCCTACTGGAGGTCTGGCTGAGCGTCGTGAGCCTGCGTCTCGCCCTGCGTCGCCTGTCCGTCTTGCTCGCACTAGTGGTCGTGGTTCGCGTCAGCGTCCTCCTCCTGTCCCTGGCACGCACCGGATGTCTCTGCGTCCGTCCACTGCTCCTCTGCGTGCCCCTTTGCCTTCTCCTCCTGAGTCCTCTCTTCCTGCTCTTCCCGACCCGGAGTCGGACTCTCTTCGTGCTGCCAGTCCTACTGTCACGCGTCTCCTTGCTACTGTCGTCACTGACCCTTCCTTTGAGTCCACTGCTGCGTCTGCCCTAGTTGCTGAGCTCGTCGACTTTGCTGCTCGCTGTCGTCTAGACTACGCTGCTAGTCTTGTCGTTGAGTCTGAGTCTGTCTGTCCTCCGTCCGTCGGGGGTGAGTGTGCCCTTGGCACGGACGTCCTTGAGGACAGGCAGGAGGAGTTCCAGTGTTTGGCTGCTGCTTCACCTCATCTCGTGTCCGTACTGCTTACCCCTGAGGGAGACCCGGATGCACTTGACATCCCGACTCCGCGCTCTTAAGCGGAGGCGATAGAGGGTCCCTACTCCTCTCAGTGGCAGGCAGCTATGGACACAGAGATGGCTTCCTGGAAGTCCACAGGCACCTACATTGACGAGGTTCCCCCGCCTGGGGCGAACATCGTCAGTGGCATGTGGATTTTCAGGGTGAAGCGACCGCCGGGTTCTCCGCCTGTCTTCAAGGCGCGTTACGTGGCTCGTGGCTTCAGTCAGCGGCAGGGAGTTGACTACTTTCAGACCTTCTCTCCCACCCCGAAGATGACCACTCTTCGGGTACTGCTGCACATAGCTGCTCACCGCGACTACGAGCTGCACTCTCTTGACTTCAGCACTGCTTTCTTGCAGGGCAGCCTGCACGAGGAGATCTGGTTGCGTCGCCCACCTGGCTTCACTGGGTCTTTTCCTCCTGGCACCCAGTGGAGCCTCCGGCGGCCAGTCTACGGTCTCCGCCAGGCACCGCGTGAGTGGCACGACACACTGAGGACTACACTTGCGGCTCTTGGGTTTGCTCCCTCTACTGCCGACCCGTCGCTGTTTCTGCGCACCGACACTTCTTTGCCGCCGTTCTACATCCTCGTGTATGTCGACGACTTGGTCTTTGCCACAGCTGACACTGCTGGACTCGCCCACGTGAAGTCCGAGCTGCAGAAGAGACACACGTGCACAGACCTGGGTGAACTGTGCAGCTACCTTGGCTTACAGATCACCCGGGACAGAGCACGCCGCACCATTACCCTGACTCAGTCACACATGGTGCAGCAGGTCCTTCAGCGCTTCGGCTTCACGTACTCCTCGCCTCAGGCCACTCCTCTGCCTACTCGCCACTCGCTCTCAGCTCTGCCTTCGGATGAGTCCGTAGAGTCGAGTGGCCCGTACCCAGAGCTTGTTGGCTGCCTCATGTACCTGATGACCTGCACACGACCTGACCTCGCATACCCTCTTAGCATTCTCGCACGCTATGTTGCTCCTGGGAGACACAGACCGGAGCACATGGCTGCAGCGAAGAGGGTGTTGCGTTACTTGTGCAGTACGTCGGGCATGGGGCTTGTGCTTGGAGGGCAGAGTCCAGTGGTCCTCACTGGGCACGCAGACGCTTCTTGGGCTGACGACCAGGCTACGCAGCGGTCGTTACAGGGTTACACCTTCAGCCTTGGTTCCGGCTCTGTTTCGTGGCGGGCTACCCGCTCGTCTTCTGTTCTCGGCTCCAGTTGTGAGGCTGAGATCTACGCCGGGGCCATGGCTGCACAGGAGCTTCGCTGGCTCACCTACCTGCTGACTGACCTCGGAGAGCCGCCTCGTTCTCCTCCAGTGCTGTACGTAGACAACAAGGCCATGCTGGCCTTGTGTCGAGAGCAGAGACTGGAGCACAGAACGAAGCACATTGCTCTCCGCTACTTCCTTGCTCGTGAGCTACAGCAGCGTGGTCAGCTGCGGCTTGCGTACGTGGCCTCTCAGGCCAACACTGCTGATATCTTCACCAAGGCACTTGCGCCTTGTGATCATCAGCGCTTCTGTACTCAGCTGGGTCTTGTGCCTACCTTGCCTCACTTGCTCACCCCTTGACCTTGTTTGTACTGTTGCATATATATATACTCCTGCTCTTGCTTGTCTAGCCTTATGTATATATGTAATCCTGCATGTGAACTGGCCTTGTGGCCTTGAACTTGTGCTCGGAATGTGTGGTGACTTTGTGATCCACCCTGAGCTTGCTTTGCTTTGCTTGACTGGTCTTGTGACCCCTTGTTCTCCCCCACTTTGCCTATGGGGGTGTGTCAGATTTATATGACATAGCTACTGTAGGCTATAGTGGGGTAGCACATATGGGGTACAGTTTTCTAGGGTTTACATTTGTACCCAACTTTCCCTTAGTCAATCCATTCTCGTTCAGTTTCTCATGCTGTTGGTGGGAACAGTGGTGTACGCGCTGAGCAGGGACGCGAAGTAAGGAAAAGGAAATTCCTTACACAAACTATCATGTTACATACCGTAAGTTAAACAATGATAATACTAGTCTGCGTGAATATATGGAATATTATGTAATCAAAATATGAAGTAAAATTACTTCAAATATAATTCTGAAAACGCATTTGGTAATTATATAGTAGGACTGCAGGTTTCCACCATATTAGAAATCTCTGTTGTAAGTTGCAATGATTTCTTATCTTACCAAGATTAGATTTCTATTGAAACTTGAAAGGTGTTATGAGTTGTGAAAGAGAGTGCGCAGGTAAACGAATAACGAGATTGTGATTGAATGAACTAAGAATACAATGAAGGAACAGACTAATGTAGGGACTAGCCTAGCTAGGAGGGAACCTCAGACGAGCGAGGTTGGGTGCAGGTTTGGCGATTGGGAAATGCCGAAGGCGACGCGAGGAGCCTCGGCAGCGTTGAAATCGGCCGAACGTGCAGAGTCCGAAAATCGGGCTGTACGCGAAGCAGTCAACCCCGATAAGGAATTCGGGAAAATTCCTCACACTACCCACCCCCCCCCCCCCCCCCCCCTTTAATAAAGGCGGTCAATATCTGAAACACGCCTGCGCGCCAAATAATCACGAACAAGTGACGAGGCGTCCAGCGAGTCGGAGTACACCCACGTGTCGTCTTCACTGGTGCGATCAGTCCAACGGATAAGGAAATCGACGTGGCGACCAGCTGCGTCAAGGCGAACCCGATGTGCCAGAATCTTCGAAGGGTCAAGAGTCGGCTCTGTGACAGGTCGTGCAGTTGGGGCAGCTTGTTGCCGCGCGATGTCGTTCGTGGCTGGCACGAACTTTCGAAGCAGGCTGACGTGGAAGGCGTCATGAATGCGCCAGTCGTCCGGTAGCAACAGCTTCGTGGTGACAGGTGTCACCATCTTGATGATCTTGAATGGCCCACAAAATTGTGGCCGTAGTTTCGACGGGCCGGGCAGGTGCAGGTTCTTCGTGTCAAGGAGCACTAGTTGCCCAGCTGTCAAGACGAGTTCCCGTCGTAGAAGGTCGGTGTATTTTTTGGAAGTGATATTCGCCTTGCGGATTGCGTCTGCGGCTTTTTCTCGGACTTCCTGAAGTTCTGTCACAAATGTTTGTGACCTCGGGACCGTGTCAGAGGTCCACTGGTGATCCCCGATTGATCCTAGGGAAGGGTTACAGACATGTTGGCCTGGGGGGTTATGGGCGCACTGACCCGCTACGTAAACAAGCCCTTTTATCCCAGTGGTCTAGTGACTGGGATTCTGACAGACCGGGTTGTCGAGAGTACTCGCTGTAGGAACCGTCGGATCCATCCCGTAATTCAAGAAAAACGGGGAGTTATTAGTCGTGCTGGACGGGGCGTTATTGAATGCGAACTCCAACATGGCGAGCGATTCTTCCCAGTGGGTAGGGTCGGGGCAGTTTGTCCTGATCAGCTGCTCCATGGTCTGATTGGTCCGCTCAGTCTGGCCGTCCGTCTGTGGGTGGTATGCCGATGAGAACTGTAGTTTGTGCCGTACTGCGCCCATGTCTCCTTCCAAAATTTCGATGTGAACTTCGGGTCTCGGTCGCTGATGATCGCCGAAGGGATTCCGTGCAGTCGCACGACTGTTGAGACGAAAAGGCACACAGTTTCCTCGGCTGTGATTGTTGTTCGGCATAGGGAAAAATGCGCCATCTTCGTGAAGCGATCGACGATGATGAGCACGGCGTCGTTGCCGGACGGCCCAGCTGGCATCCCCGTGACAAAGTCCATTGTCACTTGCTGCCACGGTCGTTCGGGTGGCTCGAGGGGTTGCAGCAGCCCAGCTGGTCGCTGACGTGTCGATTTCATGGCTTGGCACACCCTGCATGAGGACACATATCGCTGCACGTCGTTAGAGGAGTCAGGCCAGTAATATTGACTGTGCATTAATTTCTGGGTTTTATCACCCCGAATTGTCCGGAGAAATTCGAATCGTGGACCTCTTGGATAAGGAGTTCACGCAGCAGCCTGTAAGCGGGAACCCAAATCCGGTCGGTTCCGGCTTTTAGGTAATAATCCCCTTTCTGCGTCGTGGCCTGCTGATGATTTCCAGTCGTGAAGAACGGGTCTGTAGTGTAGCCGTGGGTGACGGGTCGAGTGGGTGACGAGTACTGCAGCGGATTGTACTGTCGGTCGGGTCACGGCGTCGGCGATGTTATTCGCCCCTTTTTTGTACGTGATGCGGTAGGTGAAGTGGCTCTCCATGTAGTCCAGCCACCGAATTTGTCATGGGTTGAGGTTGGGCTGAGCTCGCAGGTACTGTAGGGACTTGTGCTCTGTGCGAACAGTGACGTCGGCGCCCACCAAGTAGCAGCGCCACAGTTTGAACGCGTGTATTTGTGAAGAAATGAGGAGTGGATGAACTAGGAAAGTGTTGGGTACAAATATGAAACCCTAGAAATCTGTACCCCTTAGTGTCTACCCCACTATAACCTACAAAGGCTAAGTCATATATATCTGACACACCCCCATTAGCAAAGTGGGGGAGATCTAGGGGTCACAAGACCAGTCAAGCAAAGCAAAACAAGCTCAGGGTGGATCACAACGTCACCACACATTCCGAGCACAAGTTCAGAGGCCACAAGGCCAGTTCACATGCAGGATTATAAATCAAGGTGAACAGGCAAGACAGTGATCACAACCTAGCAAGGGTAAACATGCAGGTGCAAGTATATATAGATCACAATACAAAGCAAAGTCAAGAGGTAAGCAAGTGAGGCCAGGTAGGCACAAGACCTAACATAGTACAGAAGCGCTGATGATCACAAGGCTGAAGTGCCTTGGTAAAGATATCAGCAGTGTTGGCCTGAGAGGCCACGTAAGCAAGGCGCAGCTGACCACGCTGCTGCAGCTCACGTGCAAGGAAGTAGCGAAGAGCAATGTGCTTCGTTAGGTGCTCCAGTCTGTGCTCTTGACATAAGGCCAGCATAGCCTTGTTGTCTACGTACAGAACTGGAGGAGAACGAGGCGCCTCTCCCAGGTCGGTCAGCAGGTAGGTAAGCCAGCGTAACTCCTGTGCAGCCATGGCCCCTGCGTAGATCTCAGCCTCACATCTGGAGCCGAGAACAGAAGACGAGCGGGTAGACCGCCACGAAACAGAGCCGGAACCAAGGCTGAAGGTGTAACCCTGTGACGACCGCTGCGTAGCCAAGTCGTCAATCCAAGACGCGTCTGCGTGACCAGTGAGGACCACTGGACTCCGCCTTCCAAGCACGAGCCCCATGCCCGATGTACTGCACAAGTAGCGCAACACCCTCTTAGCTGCATCCATGTGCTCTGGTCGGTGTCTCCCAGGAGCAACATAGCGTGCTAGGATGCTAAGAGGGTATGCCAGGTCAGGTCGAGTGCAGGTCATCAGGTACATGAGGCAGCCAACAAGCTCTGGGTATGGGCCACTCGGCTCTACGGACTCATCCGAAGGCAGAGCTGAGAGCGAGTGGCGAGTAGACAGAGGAGTGGACTGAGGCGAGGAGTACTTGAAGTTGAAGCGCTGAAGGACCTGCTGCACCATGTGTGACTGAGTCAAGGTAATGGTGCGCCGTGCTCTGTCCCGGGTGATCTGCAAGTCGTCGACGTACACGAGGATGTAGAGCGGCGGCAGAGAGGTGTCGGTGCGTAGAAACAGCGACGGGTCAGCAGTGGAGGGAGCAAACCCAAGAGCCGCAAGTGTAGTCCTCAGTGTGCCGTGCCACTCACGCGGTGCCTGGCGGAGACCGTAGACTGGCAGCCGGAGGCTCCACTGGGTGCCAGGAGGAAAAGACTCAGTGAAGCCAGGTGGGTGACGCAGCCAGATCTCCTCGTGCAGGCTGCCCTGCAAGAAAGCAGTGCTGAAGTCAAGAGAGTGCAGCTCGTAGTCGCGGTGAGCAGCTATGTGCAGCAGTACCCGAAGAGTGGTCATCTTCGGGGTGGGAGAGAAGGTCTGAAAGTAGTCAACTCCCTGCCGCTGACTGAAGCCACGAGCCACGTAACGCGCCTTGAAGACAGACGGAGAACCCGGCGGTCGCTTCACCTTGAAAATCCACATGCCACTGACGATGTTCGCCCCAGGCGGGGGAACCTCGTCAACGTAGGTGCCTGTGGACTTCCAGGAAGCCATCTCTGTGTCCATAGCTGCCTGCCACTGAGAGGAGTAGGGACCCTCTATCGCCTCCGCGTAAGAGCGCGGAGTCGGGATGTCAAGTGCATCCGAGTCTCCCTCAGGGGTAAGCAGTACGGACACGAGATGAGGTGAAGCAGCAGCCAAACACTGGAACTCCTCCTGCCTGTCCTCAAGGACGTCTGAAGAAACTGTTGAAGTGGCGAACTCCTGGACGGTAAATCCGGCGGTACAGCTGCACACAGCTTCTCGATGTCGTTTCTGTCGGTGTCAACTGCCAACTCGCGTAAGCAGACAGCGAACAGCTGCGCGCCCCTGTTGAAGTGGCGAACTATAGTGACAGTTTTGACGCACGGGGCTTGGATGTAGTCAGGTGTCCATGCAAGCAGTTTAATCAGCCCCTCGTGCTTGTTGATGCTGCACGATCCCGTTGACCAGTCGATGACGGGGTTGTGCCGTCGCAGGCAATCACGTCCCAGCAGTACGTCGCAGCCGTCCAGTGTCGTCGCGAGGAACTTCATGCTGAAGCCGAAATCGTCGCCACATTCGATCCTGGCCGTCTGTGTTTCTTCCGTTATCGCCAGAGGCGTCCCATCCACAAGGCGAGCGTCAATTTTGGGCAGACATCTGTCAAGTTGCAGCTTGCATTTTTTTGCGCTCGCCAAGTTGAAGAGGCTATGGCTGGCCCCTCCATCTACAAACATTTTCAAGTTATTTTGTAACACCTTGCCAGCGACCAGCACAGGCTGATCCACATGATTATCCCCGTTATTTGGCCGAGTGCGATCGATTGCATGAATCGGAACCACTACTCGGTGGGGATGGTGGGGTTCGGGTGACGGAGCACAGTTAGTAAAGAGCCCGCTAATTACTGACTCTTCCCATTTCCCTGCTCCTTCCTGTCGTTCCCCGTCAGCGGCGTTTTCTCGTGGCAGTCTTTCATGCAGTGACCCGTCTTCCCACACTGGTAACACGGTCCCTTAGGAGGGCGGCCGGGTGTATGGACGGCGTTGATCGTGGCCCGATGGGTCTGGCCACGAAAGCGGTTTCCATCCCTGGAAGCTGCTCTCGCGTACTGCATCAGCGCATCTGTTGACTCCACCAGCCGTACTGCTTCAAGAAATGATGTCGGGCGGCCCCTGCGAACCTCGTATTGAATTTCGTACTTGAGGCCGCTGATATATTTATCCAACCGCTCTGCTTCCGACATGTCATCAACTTGGTCGGCGAGGCCCATAAATGACGCTGTGTAGTCTTGAACAGAAGCCATCTACGACCATGCATGCAGCTTCATGCCAGCTTGCTCCGAGGCGGATACGTGCTCGAAGTGATCTCGTAAGGCTGCGCCCCACTCTTTCCACATGCGTATCGTGGTCACTCCGAAGATTGATTCCGCCACTTGATTAGTCACTGTTGAGGTCCCGTCTGCCGCATGCGTCACACCTGTCGGCATCCCCGTTTCCAAGGTTCGGCGCCACCATTCAAGCGCTGCACCTCGAAAAAGCGAAACCGCGTAATTAATACGCGTGGCGTCGTGATTAACTCATGCTGCAGTGAAGAAGACTTCGACCCCAAACAGCCACCCCGTTACTGTAACCGTCTTGTCCGTAGGATTGAACGGGGGCGGGTTGACGGGTTTTATCTTGATCGTCGTTACTGCAACTGGTGCTGCTGCCGCTCGCTGCCTGTCTTCCTCTTCGAAGTCACGTGTGACCGCGTCCAAGGGATTGCTCACCGCTTGACTGTTGCCCTCGCCTTCTTCATCGGGCGACACATGACGCGCTTCACCTCGCGTCTGACATAGCTCGGCGTTTTCTTCACGCAGCGTTGTCACTTCTGCCATTAATGACTTCATGCCCTCCAGCATCTCTGCCACTTGCGCCATCAACCTGTTAACTGCCTCCTGATCCATGTGCCTAGCGCTACGTCTGGTGGGCAATCGGGTCTCCGTGACCTTCAGGCAAGTGAAAACACGAACTATCGGAGTCGGGCAGGATTGAATTAACAATCCCTGCGACCAACCGTCGTGTAGTCACTAAACCAGCCACACCCGTGCCACCAAAACTACCCTCGAAAAAGCGGGGTGAACTAGGAAAGTAGCTCTGATACCAGGTGTTATGAGTTGTGAAAGAAAGTGCGCAGGTAAACGAATAACGAGACTGTAATTGAATGAACTGAGAATACAATGAAGGCACAGACTAATGTAGGGACTAGCCTAGCTAGGAGGGAACCTCGGACGAGCGAGGTTGGGTGCAGGTTTGGCGATTGGGAAATGCCGAAGGCGACGTGAGGAGCCTCGGCAGCGTTGAAATTGGCCGAACGTGCAGAGTCCGAAAATCAGGCTGTACGCGACGCAGTCAACCCAGATAAGGAATTCGGGAAAATTCCTTACAAAAGACCTAGCAACAATGACGAAGTGTGTCCGTGACGAAACAACCACTCTCCATGGGAAGACGTGCCTCTGACGAGGTCGTCGCGCTGAGCTGAGCCAGTTTCAAGGGTTTTCGTCTGCCAATCACGAAAGTGGCATGAGTGAGCGTCGCACACGCAATTCACGACACCTTCGGAATATATTTTCTTGAAATCCACGCCCAACCGTTCTAAAGACAATTTAGACCGTCCTGTAACATTGCTACACCCTTCTAACCGAAATACCTGAGATGCGTTGGTCACTTCAACCACGTCCCTTACGAATTGCCCAAATACCTCCTTAGGAACGGCTGATTGCGTAGTGGTGAAGCTTGTTGCACCTAGGGTATCGTTTGTCGTACATTTGAACGTCGAACTAGGTACTACCCCAGGGCTGGTTCATCCGAGATAGTTGCTTTCCTCTTAGGCGACTACGTGGGGTCGCAGTAGGGATCAGTTGAGAAACGAGAAGACGCGAGCGATTCGTATTGGTGGAGCGAGCGAGCCCTGTGTACCATTACCGTCACTGGACATAACATCTGTTCGGTATAACGTTCGTTCTTCTACCGTCAGGAATGAGAAGACCGTATGAAAACCAACAGCAGTAGCAACGCTCCCTTGAATCTAAAATTTAAAGCTTTAAGGAGAGCGGCGAGTTCTAGGGTCCAACTTAAAAGGCCTGCTTAAGCCATATGCGACAGCAGCATTACCTCAACCGTTAGGAGTCCAAGCGTGACTTGAAGCCCGGCGACCATTCACCAGTGAATTGGTGCGCGTACTCAGGAAGACACTGGAACTGGATAGGGCGACGAGCACTTTTGCGATAGCGGGCGAAGACAAGCGAAAGTCGAACGAGTAAATTTCGACGATTCCGTTACGTTATCGAATCTGCGCGCAGGAGCGTCAAGACCGCGGTCAGTGGTAGCGCGATGAGCGGCGTGATGTCGGATCTGGACCGTCAGATCGAGCAGCTGAGGCGATGTGAGCCGTTAAAGGAGTCGGAGGTGAAAGCGCTGTGCATGAAAGCCATGGAGGTGCTGGTGGAGGAGAGCAACGTGCAACGAGTCGACTCGCCTGTAACAGTAAGGACTCGTTTTCGCAGAGCTTCGCGATTAACAGTAACCAGGTGCATGAAAGCCATGGAGGTGTTGGTGGAGGAGAGCAACGTGCAACGAGTCGACTCTCCTGTAACAGTAAGGACTCATTTTCGCTGAGCTTCGCAATTAACAGTAACCAGGTGCATGAAAGCCATGGAGGTGTTGGTGGAGGAGAGCAACGTGCAACGAGTCGACTCTCCTGTAACAGTAAGGACTCATTTTCGCAGAGCTTCGCAATCAACAGTAACCAGGTGCATGAAAGCCATGGAGTTGCTGGTGGAGGAGAGCAACGTGCAACGAGTCGACTCACTGTGGAAAGTTTTACGGCATGATGAAGCTCTTCAGAGTGGGGCCTTGAGGAATCTCACCTCCCTCCCCTTCTGCCAAGCTCCTCCTGGTACCTTCTTCCCCCATCCCGCTCGCCCCTCCCACCCCTCTCCCCCCTCCCAACCTCCCCCCCCCCCGCCCTCTCCAAACCCCCTCCTCGCAGCTCTGTGGCGACATCCATGGACAGTTTTACAACATGATGGAACTTCTCTAAGTGCGGCCGTGTGTTATCCCCTCCCTCCGTCCCTCCCACTCTCACCCTCCCACCTCCCCCGTCCCTCCCCCTCCTCGCAGCTCTGTGGTGATTTCCACGGACAGTTTTATGACATGATGGAACTCTTCAAAGTGGCACCTTGTGGAATCCCACTCACCTCCCACCCCATGGCATGTGCCTTACCATATACTCTCCCCGGAACCAAAATGCCCTCTATCCGTCAGCTCTGTGGCGACATCCACGGGCAGTTTTACGACATGATGGAGCTCTTCAAAGTGGGCGGCGACTGTCCACAAACGAATTACCTCTTTATGGGGGATTTCGTGGACCGGGGGTTCTACTCTGTTGAGACCTTCCTCCTCCTCCTAGCGCTCAAGGTTAGTAATAATGCTTATGAGGCGGTAACTCTGGGTAGCTTTTTCTCAATGCTCGTGTGAGGCAGGAAACTGCTACGTTTGAGACATGTCAAATTAGTCCTGTGCGTACATTCACGAGGTAATATGATTCACTGCTTTCCGAGGTTACCTGATGGAAATGCATCAATTTGGGCACTTCCGGAAACTGCTGAAATTGGTCCCCACATGTGTTTTTCACCGTTTTTGTGTGTGGCTGAGCCCTTGCCCCACAAGCCACCTTTCCCTCTATTTATTCTCTTTGTGGTGCATATGGTTCCTGTGCAGGTGCGGTACCCTGATAGAATCACACTCATCAGAGGAAACCACGAGAGCCGGCAAATAACACAGGTGGGCTTTCTTCCTAGCAAGTTAGAGCAATGGGAGTGGAACATAGCAGGGGGGCCAATCCACGTCCATTCATTCGTTTCATCGTCCCCTCCGCTTTCATTTCATATTGTTAGTGAATTTCGCTCTCTTCATTGCTATGTTTTTTCGTGTTCCTCTCTACTTTCGTGTTCCTCTCTACTTTCGTGTTCCTCCTCCCGCCCTCTCCTTTCTCCCACCCCAGGTGTATGGCTTCTACGATGAGTGTTTGCGCAAGTATGTATCAGTGAACGTGTGGCGTCTGCCCCTTCCCCCCCTCTCTCCGTCTCCCCCCCTCAGGTGTATGGCTTTTACGATGAGTGTTTGCGCAAGTACGGATCAGTGAACGTGTGGCGCTATTGCACGGACATCTTTGACTACCTCAGGTGAGGGGAGAAGTCTCAAACAATATCAGCTGGTTACTGTGTGTGAGGTGGCCTTGGGTGCACCAATGGTCCCATGCAAGTATGGATCGGTGAACGTGTGGCGCTGTTGCACGGACATCTTTGACTGCCTCAGGTCGGGGGAGTGTGGGGGAGGAGGGAGGGCAGGGTGGGAGGAGGAGGGAGGGAGATTGGCGTTTTTTTTTTACTACTGCCACCCACTGAGGGTCCACCCACCGAGGAGATGGTGTAGTGAACATGCGTCGGTACTGCACCGGCATCTTTGACTACCTCCCAAAGATGCCGGTGCAGTGAAACATGCGTCTGCACTGAGGAGATGGTGTGGTGAACATGCGCATGTTCACCGGCGTCTGAGCCAGTGCAGACGCATGTTCACCGGCGTCTGAGCCAGTGCAGACGCATGTTCACTGCACTGCACCGGCAGCATCTTTGGCTACCTCAGCTCAGACGAGGCAGTAATCTGTATGGTGGACAAGCAGCTGTCCCACCTGCTGCCCCACCCCACCCCACCCACCCATTTGTTTCCCTCCCTTGACAGCCTGTCAGCACTGGTGGACAATCAAATCTTCTGTGTGCACGGGGGCCTCTCGCCCTCCATCACCTCTCTAGACCAGGTAATTGTTTCCTCCTACACGTTGTAACCCCCTTCATACACTGGGTACTGATCACTTTTCACCCGTTTAACCCTCTTGCGGCGACACCTTAGGGCAAGTTTTTAGCTCGCACCGCCCTCAAACGAGCCCGCCACGACACGTCGCACGCACCTTTCTATCGTCGCCCCCCTATAACCCAATCTCTTCCCAATTTCCCCTATTTCTTTATTCTGATCCGAGTTGTTGACCCCAGGCAAGAGGTGCCTCACGATGGGGCAATGTGCGATCTTCTCTGGTCTGATCCAGAGGAGATTGAATCCCATTGCTGGGGACTGCGATGCCATCTGCCACCTGCTTCCTTCCTGCCATTTCCCTCTCATTCCTCTCCCTGCTTTCAGATTCAAGTTCGATCGCAAACAAATATTCGAATCATGACGAGGCCATGTGCGAGATGCTCTGGTCTGATCCAGAGGCTGCGATATCTGCTGTCAACTGTTGCTGTTCCCTCCCTGCTTTTCCCTTCTCCATTTTCCTTCCCCTCTCCACTCCGCTTGCTTCTTTCAGATCCGAGGGATCGGCAGAAAGCAAGAGGTGCCCCACGATGGAGCCATGTGCGATCTGCTCTGGTCCGATCCAGAGGAAATCAAACCGGCAGCTAAAGTGTCACTGTTAACTGTTGCTCCTCTCTTCTTCCTCTCTTTACTTCCTGTCTCTGCTGCTGTTGCTTTTCAGATCCGAGTGATCGACCGCAAACAAGAAGTGCCTCACGACGGGGCCATGTGCGATCTGCTCTGGTCCGATCCAGAGGAGATCGACGGCTGGGGTTTGAGCCCACGCGGTGCGGGTTACCTATTCGGTGGTGACGTGGTAACCAGCTTCAACCACAACAATAGCGTGGATGTGATTGCGAGGGCACACCAGCTGGTGATGGAGGGGTACAAGTGGATGTTCAACCAGCAGCTCGTTACTGTCTGGTCTGCCCCCAACTACTGCTACCGGTGAGTGGGGATGTGTGAGTGGGTGGTGCGCGGTGCTGTGTGATTCTGTGGGGTTGTGTGACCTTACCCAGCAGCGCACCAGCTGGTGATGGAGGGGTACAAGTGGATGTTCAGCCAGCAGCTCGTTACTGTCTGGTCTGCCCCCAACTACTGCTACCGGTGAGTGGGGATGTGTGAGTGGGTGGTGCGCGGTGCTGTGTGATTTTGTGGGGCTGTGTGACCTTACCCAGCAGCGCACCAGCTGGTGATGGAGGGGTACAAGTGGATGTTCAACCAGCAGCTCGTTACTGTGTGGTCCGCCCCCAACTACTGCTACCGGTGAGTGGGGTGCTGTGCAGTGCGGTGCTGTGCGGTGCCGTGCGGTGCTGTGGGGCATTTGATCGCGAGATGTGGTTTGATGTTCCCCCTCGTCCCTTCCCACTCCTCCCGTGTGAGTGCAAGTGTGGCAACGTAGCGGCTATTCTGGAATTCAATAAGAATCACTCATTGTTGTCCCCTTGTGCTCCCCTGTCCCGGCCCACCCCTCCCTGCATGCGTTGCTGCTGTGAGCGCAGGTGTGGCAACGTGGCGGCAATTCTGGAGCTAAATGAGAATCTGGAGAAGAAATTTCGTGTGTTTGAGGCTGCACCGCAGGTGAGAGCAGGGGTGGTTGGCAGTGGTTGTTCTTCACCTGAATGAGAGCCTGGAGAAGAAGTTCTGCGTGTTTGAGGCAGCACTGCAGGTGAGAGCAGGGGTGGTTGGCAGTGATTGTTCTTCACTTATATGAGAACCTGGAGAAGAATTTCCTTGTGTTTGAGGCTGCACCTCAGGTGAGGGGTGGGGTTTTGGCTTACTAGCACGGCAGGGGATGTGGGTATCTGTGTAGTGGTGTTGCAAGCTGGGGGCGGATTGAAAGCATGGAAAAGGAATTTTGTGTGTTTGCGACAACACCATAGGTGGGAGGAGATGCCTTTGTTGAGCTGAATGCTCGACTAACTTTCCTCAACATCTTGGACTTAACCAGCACAAAAAAAAAAAAAAAACTTGAGAAGGAACTTCTTGGCACCGCAGCCAGGCGAGGGAAGGCTTGTTTGTGTGTTTGCTGTGTTGTGTCGGTATTCCTGTGAAACATGCCTTCCCACATACCATTGCGAAGGATTACGTCGTGAAACGCTGAAACAAGTGCATGCTTTCATTCACTCTCTCCTCCCTTGCATGTTCTCCCTGCACGTTCAGGATGCTAGAGGGGCTCCTTCTAGACGGCCTGCTCCTGATTACTTCCTCTGAAGACGCCTTCCTTCATACTATCTGCTACTACCTACTTAAAAGCTGAATCATAGGGTTCTTTCTATGGGAGCAGGCGTCACAAAAGGAGGCATCGCAAATGCTTGCAACTGAAATATTTGGTATGCCCTGTGTGTCGTCCATTTTCTTAGCAAAAGATTTTTGAGCCTAACTTTATGTGCAAATTTGAAGTGTGTTTTTCCTAGGTGTGCCTGATCACACACACATTCGGCATGCTATACGAATTATATCGCGTAACGAATGCTATCTCTGTAAGGAATTATAATTCCTTACTGTACTCACGCTCAAACGGGTACATCTAAGGGCCATGCTGCAGTTCGTTCGGCTTACATTTTCGCCCCGAACCACTCCCGAGTCGCCTCCGCACCAATCGCAACACTTCCGAACCATCTTTGCCCGACCTTCCCGCCTAGCTAGTAAACCCCCTATTTAGTCTCGCCATTTTCATTCTATCGTCAGACTTTGCAATCACATTCTCGTTATTCGTTATTCCGCCATGCGTTCATGAAAAGGTCAGCAATGCTGCTGTCAACTCGTAGAGTGCCACATGGTACGGAGATGAGCACGCAGTCGTTGAATGCAGCCAGACGTGATGCCGCTTGATGGCTAGAGCCTCGTCGTTTGACGTTTAGAGCGAGCAACATCGCATGCCAGTTCGAGCAATATCGTCACCTCACATTTGGAAACTGGACTTCACGCTGGTCCGTCCCATGTAGTGATAATTTTAGAGTCAAATTCCTAGGTATCCGTGTCGCGTCGTCCTCTTTGCCTCGAGCTTAAAGATGTATCGAAACGCGTAACACACCTTTCTGGTATCACTCGCAGTCGCATTGCCTCTGTCCCTAGAACTCTAGGAACCAATCACGCGGCGTCGTTCTCACACCAGGAGAGGAAGGATATCGACAGAGACTGACCCGTTACCGTTATGGAGGCTCGATGTCACATTTATCGTAAAATGGAGCCGACATTGCGGGTTTCCACCCCGTTCGTGTTGTTGGTAGTAGTGCTGCTGGCGCTTTCAGAACCGCATTGGCACGTCTTTGTCTCTGCAGGAGCGCCAGTCACAGCAGCAGCAGCAGATTTCGGATCAGTAGCAGCAGCAGCAGGATTGATTGGTGCAGCTGGGTCAACACCATCAGGGACACAGTCAATAGGGTCAGCAACTGGGACAGGGCCAACTGGGACAGGTTCAACTGGGACAGGTTCAACCGGGACAGGGTCAACTGGGTCAACAGAGTCGATTGGACGAACAGGGTCTACAATGTCAAGAGAGATCGGAGGAACGGCATCAGGTGGAGTCAGTGGTGCAGTGCCAGCATCGACATCAACAGCAGCAGCACCATCATTGCCATCATCACCAGCAGTACCAGCACCATCACCACCATCAGCACCATCAGAACCATCAGCACCATCATCACCAGAATTATTACCACCATCATCATCACCAGCAGTAACACCACCATCACTAGCACCACCAGCATTGTTACAATCAGCACCATCAGCATCAACATCTTTGTCACCATCATCACCACCATCACCATTATCATCAACATCACCACCATCATCAGCATCACCAGCATCAACATCAGCATCAACACTAGCACCATTGCCACCATCAGCAGAATTAGCACCAGCATCAACATCAGCACCAACACTAGCACCATCGTCACCATCAGCACCATCACCAGCTGCTGCGTCTGTTGCCGAGCCTCAGCTCCCAGCCGCTGAACCATCTGCCGAGCCTTCCCTCCCTGCTCCCAGGCATGTTGCCAAACCTGCTGCCAAGCCTATTGTCCAGCCTTCTCTTCCACCTCCCGAGCCTGTTGCCGAGCCATCCCTGCTCGCACCACTATCTTCGCCTGCGGAACCATCCCTTCCTGCCCTAGCACCTGCGTCCGAACCATCTGCCGCACCACCCTCCGAACCACCGGAACCTCCTTCCGAGCCTCCGTCCGAAGCACCATCGTCTGGTTCGGACGAGGGTGAGGAGCCGCTGCCAGCCGTCCCCGAGCCTAGCTCCCTGGTGTGCCAGCTGTCGGACTATACGAGAGTATCCGGCCCCTGCCAAGGTGAGTCAAGGTGCAAGAAGAGCGTTTCATTGTGTCCTTGTGTGAGTGAAGCCTCAAGAAGAGAGCGTTTTGATTTCCGAGCCTAGCTCGCTGGGTTGCAACTGTCAGACTATCCGAGTATCTATCCGAGTATCTGGCTTGCCTGCCAGGCCAGCAACTGCACCGAACCCTTGGAGTGTATTGGACCCCTCCTGCTTACCCCGCCCCCTGCTCCTTTTCAGGTCAGCAGAGGCGCATTTTCTTCAACAAGGCCCGCAACTGCACCGACCCCTTCCCGCTGAACCTCTCTCCTCGACCTGAGCCCTGCGGTGAGCTGCTGGTGCCGTGGTTTCAGGGTTTAGGGGTGAGTGCACGGTGGTTTTAGGATTTTAGGGTGACCTGGTGGTGCACCCTGGTTTTAGGGTTTTACGGCGAGCTGAGCTGGTGCATCGTGGTTTTAGGGCTTAAGGACCGAAGGAGTCACTTTGAGTATGAACTCTGAACTTCAACCCAGATCATAATCACGAGATGATGCCATGATATTGTGGTAATTCAAACCAAGCCAGATTCGTACCGTGATATGTACCGTACAGACGCCAGCTGTGTGTTCATTTGTGTGTGCATCTAATCCCACCCCATACCCATGCCATGAAATGACATGACACATGACATGACATGACATGACATGACATGACACATGCCATGAAATGACATGACACATGACATGACATCATACATGTCACATGATGTGAAATGACATGACACATGACACATGACACATGGCATGACATGACATGACACATGATGATGTGTCATGACGTGACACATGACATGACAAGACAAGACATGACATGACATGGCATGGCATGACATGGCATGACATGGCATGACATGACATCTCCATGCCTGTGTGTGTGTGCTGTGCCTTTACCTCTCTCCTCCCACACAGACTGCACGCCAGAGGACTACGAGCGCAAGTATGTCAAGGCAGACAATGGCAGGCAAGGGCCTGGCAATGTGCCAGCGGCCATATCCCACCACCATGTGTCCATACGTGCGTGCATTTGTCGCATCACACCCCATGCAGACTGCACGCCAGAGGACTATGAGCGCAAGTACGTCAAGGCAGACAATGGCTCCTGCACCCTCTCCTTCCAACCAACCAGTACGCACTCGTTTCTGAACTCAAGTCCGAAATTGTTGAGGTTGATTTTGAGAATTCCAGCCGACTTTTGAGGCGCCTCAAAATTCCTCTCCTTCCAGCCAGCGAGTACGCACTCGTTTGTGAACTCCAGTCCAGATTTGCATTCGGTTAGGGTTTCTCAGTGTTTTATTTGCAAAACGTTGGCTAGAAGCTGACCTTGTTCTCTGGACTGGGTGGATAGACGACGCTAAGATGTATCTATCGTCACTACCAGTCTACCAGTTGTCCCTATGTGATCTATTTGTAGATGCACGATCATGAACCATCCTCTGTCTTGTCCCCATTGCCCTCGCTTCCGGTTGCATCTAGGCTGTATGCGAAACACGCTATGCTGTTACTATCTCCTTTGCTCAATGTCAACAGATTGCGATGGGGGGTTTTAAACTGGGAGATTTTAGCCAACCCTCTCTTGTCGTCCCTGTTGTTCTCGCTTCCAGCTGCATTGCATCTAGGGTAAATCTGCAACACGTTATGGTGTATCTATCTTGTTTGCCCGATGTCAACAGACTGTGAGGGAGGGGATTCCACGTGGGAGATTCCAGCTGACCCTCTCTTCTGTGGTAAGCTCTCTCTGAATTCTGTGCTCTGCTCTGCTACATCCTTTTTTCTGTTCTAATTTTTCTTCACGCACTTTATTATTGAGATCAATCAAAATCTAAGTCCTGTACAACAACTAGGATATTCGAGCTGACCCTCTCTTCTGTGGTAAGCTCTCTCTCTGAATCTTGTAGTGTGCTGCATCCTTGTTTGTTTCTAGTTTCTCATTCGGCACTTCCTGTGAAATCAACTCTTAGCTTCTGCGAGTGGTTGTGTGCATGCAGCATGTTGCCTGGACTTCATTTTTAGCTGCTTCTGTTGCCACAGACTCACCCTGTATGCACGCATGTGTGCATGTATGTGTGCATGCATGTGTGGCTTTTGTGGGTTTGAGCATATGTGTCTGCATGTATGCAATCCATGCAAATAGGTCATCAATGCCTCCAACACATGCATCCATATTCCACTGTTAAAACCCTCCCATACTCGCTTGTTGATTGAGAAATTATCTCTTGCAGAGCTAGCCCCGGTGCCATGTGGGGATGTCAACATCCGCACCATCCATGGCAAGTGTGACTACATCCGAGACCCTGCGTCCAACCAGCCACTCAGCAAGGAGAAGACCATCCAGGCACGTGGTAACATGCAGTAACATGCGGTAACATGCAGTAATACGTGGTAACATGTGGTAGTGCCGGTGGCATGCGTGTGAGGAGAGCAACATCCGCACCATCCATGGTAAATGCGACTACATCCGAGACCCCACCTCCAAGCAGCCCCTCAGCAAGGAGAAGACCATCCAGGCACGTTGAAACACACGGTAACATGTGGTAACAAGTGGTAGTATGCTGTAACATGTGGTAACATTGCCATGTAGGGAGGGCAACATCCGCACCCTCCCATGACCCTCACCATTACTTTGACAGCAGGTGCAACGCCACCGCACATGGTTCTCTGCTGCTGCCACCCCATCACATCATCACCCTCAACAGCACTATCATTATTGCATCACCCCCACCCGAACCCCACCCCACCCCCACATCACCCCAACCCCACCCTCACATCACCCTCCCCACCACCAGGTGATCTATTACTTTGACAGCGGATGCAACCCCACCGCACATGGCTCTGTGGCACTACCATCACCTGGATACATCCCCTGCGGTATGTGTGTGTGCTGGGAGTTGTGTGGTGGGCTAGGAGAGTTGTGTGGTGGACTGGATTGAACCTCGTCAAGCTACCACAACTCACAGCACATGGCTCTGTGGCACTACCATCGCTTGTATACATCCCCTGTGGTATGTGTGTGTGCTGGGTGTGGCGCGACCCTAACTACCGTTTTTTGAGAATTCTAAAAAAACACACGCTCGAACTTATGTGTGTGTGCTGGGCGTTGTGCGACCCTACCTACCTACCTACCTACCTACCTACCTACCTACCTACCTACCTACCTACCTACCTACCTACCTACATACCTACCTACCTACCTACCTACCTACCTACCTACCTACCTACCTACCTACCTACTGTTGCCACTTTTCCTACTTCATCACGTGACATCACATCTCATCTCATCCATACGGAACAAGCTCATAAGGTTGATGACCTGCACCTTGGATTTTACTTCTGAGAACTCTCAAAAGTAAATTCCACATAGCTGACCTGCACCGCCGGTTATGAAGCGTTTCGCTGATTCAAAAAGACCCCACGCTCCCCCCACACTGGCCCTTCTTTTCCCCTCCCCCCCCTCTTGCTCCCACCCCCCCTCCCCGTCTCCTTTCAACCCCTTCCCCCGTCCCCCACCAACCCCACCACACATGTGTGGCACACAGAGCAGAGCACACATGGAACCAACCACCCCCCGCAACCCCCCCCTCTCGCCAACAGACATGACCTGTCCCGCTGATTCCCATCTGCATGGTGGCAATCGCTGCGAGTGCAAGCCTGACACACAGAGCAGAGCACACATGACACGTCATCCGTCTGTTTGATGTACCCCTCCCTCTCCCCTCCCCTCCCCCCACAGACATGACCTGCCCTGCTGGTTCCTACCTGGACGGGGACAAGTGCCGCAAGTGCAAGCCCAGCACGTACAGCAGAGCACACAAGATGAACATCCATGCATCCCCCCCCTCCCCATGCCACATCTCATGTACCCCTCCTCTCCCCCCACAGACATGACCTGCCCTGCTGGTTCCTACCTGGACGGGGACAAGTGCCGCAAGTGCAAGCCCAGCACGTACAGCAGAGCACACAAGATGAACATCCATGCATCCCCCCCCTCCCCATGCCACATCTCATGTACCCCTCCTCTCCCCCCACAGACATGACCATGACCTGCCCTGCTGGTTCCTACCTGGACGGGGACAAGTGCCGCAAGTGCAAGCCCGGCACGTACAGCCGGCACACATGATGACATCATGCCCATCCCATGTACCCTCCCCTCCCTCCCTCCACAGATATGACCTGTCCTGCTGGTTCCTACCTGGACGGGGACAAGTGCCGCAAGTGCAAGCCCGGCACGTACAGCATGGGGGGAGGAATTCGATTCGATGCTTTCTATGAGCTTGATGACCGGTTGTTCCAGGTATGGTTGTCTGGCTTGGCAGTGCAGTGGTTTAGACCCATGATGACAAGTAAGTGCAAGCCTGGCACGTACAATATGGGGAATTCGTTTCGATGCTTTCTATGAGCTTGACGATCGGTTGTTCCAGGTAAAGCTGGGTACTTGGTGGTACGGTAGTTTCTGAGGCACCTTGAAGTTCGCTATGGAGGCGCCTCAATATAAGCCTCATGGCCCCGGTTGTTCCTGCGGTACGATCAGGGAACGGGAAACCTTGACTTGCTTGGACTTGCAGACTGACTCGAATTTAGAATGAGTCGTGCATTTTAACATGATACATGATATATGGCATAGATATGCATATATAATATATTTATTTGTATATTTTCTACCGCTCTCTATCCCTCCCTTTCACCGCCAGACGGACTGCACCCACTCCAACTCCTCCGGTTCATTCAAGTGCGACGGGTAAGGCCATCTCGATGCACCACTCATGCGACTTTTGAGTCGACTCAAAATTCGGGTGAGGCCCTCTCTATGCACCACTCATGCAAACCTATGTGTCGGCGCCTCAAGCTCCCGTTCATTTTCAAACGCGAAAAACTAGGCCTATGTGCCTGGCCTGGCTGGCCCAAGCAAGAGGACCAAAAGGCCTAATATGAGATGAGACTGCATCGCCTCCCGTGGTGCTTTCTCATCGCTTCCAACAGCTTGTGGTATGGCATGCGTCAGTAGTCCAGCTCATACTCAGGCCTCTTTCTAATCTGAGGCGCTTCAGTGACGGAGGCTTAATTGAATTTACTCAATAGCCATCCATATGCTCACAATTATCCGTTGCTTCTCACCGCCCTCCCAACAGGTGGTATGCAGCAGACGGCCAGCTCAAAGCTGGCCCGTACGGCAACCCGGTTCTTGAGGCGCCTATAAGACAGCAGTCATCCCACAACCCATACTCCCTTTCCTTGGTGCGTCTCACCGCCCCCCCAACCCAACAGGTGGTATGCAGCAGACGGTCAGCTCAAAGCAGGCCCATACGACCCACCCAATGAATGGTATCCGGTAAGGCTCGAGTGCTTGCTAAACACAAGCCTTTGACTTTTTAGATTTCTCAGAGCTCAAACTGTCCCTGTTGTAGGTAGTCTAGTGCAAATTGTTGGCTCACTCACGCAGCTGCTCCCGTGAGTGCTACAACTGTCACACCCCGCCAAGTGGATGAGTCTTAAGGCGCCTCAAAGGTCACATTCCTCATGCCCTTGTCTCTGAACCCTCATATCGCTTCAATCTAGCTCGGCGACAGCACGACCAGCTTCCTGGAAACGTACAACTGCCTGCCACAACACCACAACCTGCCACTGCAACCTGCCACTGCAACCTGCCATGCCACTCCAACTTGCCATTGCAACCCCTCTTATACCCCTCTGGCTCTTCCTTCCACCCGCATCACCTACCTCTCTCCCCCTGTGCTGTGCAGGACGTCTGCTGCTCCCTGGGGTCCTACAACTGCCACGGCAGCCTGCTCATTACGGTCCCTTGCATCCCTCTGTTACCTCATCCCCATATCCCTCGTGCCACCTGCTTCTCTCTCGATCTGTGCTGTGCAGGATGACTGCTCCCTGGGCTCCTACAACAACTGCCACAACAGCCTGCTCCCACCCTTCGGTCCCTTGCATCCCTCTGTTAGCACATCCTCTCCCCATATCCCTCGTGGCACCTGCTTTTCTCCATCTGCGCAGGACGACTGCTCCCTGGGGTCCTACAACAACTGCCACAGCAACCTGCTCGTTCGCTCCCTCATGCCACTGCTCATATTTCCTCCCTCACATCATATCACTCCTCTCACTCCCCCTCATCCCAATTCACAGGAAGACTGCTCCCTGGGGTTGTACAACTGCCACGGCAACCTGCTTTTCACGGTCCCTTGCATCCCACTGTTACCTCGTCTCGTCCCCATATCCCTCGTGCCACCTGCTTCTCTCCATCTGTGCTGTGCAGGACGACTGTTCTCTGGGGTCGTACAACTGCCACAACAACCTGCTCATTCGCTCCCGCATGCCGCTGCTCATACTTCCTCCCTCATATCATATCACTCGTCTCACTCCCCCTAATCCCACTTCACAGGACGACTGCTCCCTCGGCTCCTAAAACTGCCACAACAACCTGTCCCTTGCATCCCTCATCCCCATATCCCTCGTGCCACCTGCGTCTCTCCATCTGTGCTGTGCAGGACGACTGTTCTCTGGGGTCGTACAACTGCCACAACAACCTGCGTGCGTCGCTGCGCATGCAAATGGAGCTCATTACATGGGGGTGAGTGAGTGGCATGCAAGTGGAGCTCATTACATGGGGGTGAGTGAGTGAGTGAGTGCTGTGCAATTTCACAGCATCACACATCACCCACTCACCCGTGTTTGCCCCCACACCATCTGATCGGGGTGAGTGGCATGCAAGTGGAGCTCATTACATCGGGGGGTGAGTGAGTGAGAGGGTGAGGGCTGTGCAAGTTTGAGACATCACTCGTGTATGAAGAAGGGTTTGGAGACGTAGAAAGAAGTCAGGGTATGACAGGAAAATGGGTTTTGAGACGTAGAAAGAAGTCAGGGTATGACAGGAAAATGGGTTTTGAGACGTCTCAAAACCCTTCTTCATACAAGTGAGGGCTGTGCAAGTTCGAGACATCACTCGCATGTTCCTCCGAAGCAATCTCTGCCGCGTGCCCAACCAAGTTTACATCTCGACACCTGTTCCCAACATTGCGGGTACATCCATCATTATCCATTCCACTTTCACAATGAGTACGACGCACCAATCTGACCGGCTGATCCTTCCTATCCTTACAAGCAATCCTCTGTTTCACTTTGACTCTTCTTCACGACTGGCCCCTCCCCCGTTTTCACCACTGTGGTGTCGCTTCACAGTGAGCGCGGAGCACAAGTTCGAGTGAAGAGCCTAATAGATATCCTCGTTCCCCCACCCCAATCCCCACCCCAGTCCCCATCTCTACCCTCAGCTTCATACACTACCGCTTCACACAGTGAGCGCAGTGAATAAGTTGGATTGCTGCTGTTCCTCTTCCTCCCCTCCCCCGCAACACCCATACCCCGCAACCCCCAGCTTCATCCGGTACCACTTCACAGTGAGCGCAGAGCACAAGTTTGATTGGCTGCTCTCCTTCTTCCCCTCTCCTCTGATCTTCCACTACCCCTTGCCTGCCCCATCCTTGCACCCCATGCCCCATCCCACTCGCAGCTACATCCGGTATCTCTTCACAGTGAGCGCAGAGCACAAATTCGATGGGCTGCTCTTCTTCCTTGATTCCTCACCAGAGCCCCTGATGGGCCTCGAGTCCAACCAGGTGAGCCTGTGTGTGACCTGTGAGTCGACTCAAGAGACTTGTCAGTTCTCGAGTCTCAACGCAACTGGGTGACGTCTTCTCACTTTGACGAGCTGCGCTTCTTCCTTGATTCCTCACCAGAGCCCATGATGGGGCTCGAATCCAACCAGGTGAGCTGGTTGGTCATCCTGGTTGGGTGCTCACTTTGTTTTAGTGTGAGGCAGTGAATAACGGGTCGACTCTAGAGACACCTCAGTTTGACGAGCTGCGCTTCTTCCTTGATTCCTCACCAGAGCCCATGATGGGGCTCGAGTCCAACCAGGTGAGCCGTACCTGCCCTCCTGGTTCGTTCTTTGCCTTCCTGGTCAGTGAGCTGGGCGTTCATGTGCTAATGTGGGTGTACAGTGTACTGTTCTACGAGTAGGCACGACCATATAGCCAGCCAGGCACACACGCTCCCTCCCTATGCTGCCTGCTCAATCCGTCCCACTTCCCCCATATAATAGCATACGTACCCCCCCTCCCCCCTGCCTGCCTGCTCAACCCAACCTCCCCTCCCGCCAGTTCGAGCCAATGGAGGTGCAGATAATGGAGTCACGCATTCACACGCTGGAGTGGGTGTATTGCAAGCAGGAAGGAACAAAGATCCTAGCTCGAATGCTCATCCCACCCTTCCCCCCTTTGCAGTTTGACCCAATGGAGGGGCAAATAATGCTGGAGCCGGGCATTCACACGCTGGAGTGGGTGTATTGCAAGCAGGAAGGAACAAAGATCCTGGCTCGAATGCTCATCCCACCCTTCCCCCCTTTGCAGTTTGACCCAATGGAGGTGCAAATAATGCTGGAGCCGGGCATTCACACGCTGGAGTGGGTGTATTACAAGGACTCCAAGTTCACCAAGGGGAGAGACTCTGCTGCCCTTCACGTGAGTGTGCTGTGCTGTGAGGGTGAGAAGAAGCAGGGGCACTGACTGACTGATACCTTCCCATGCAGTGTAAGCATGCACTTACACACACGTTGGGGTGGGTGGGTGTGTTACAAGGACTCTAAATTCACCAAGGGGAGAGACTCCGCTGCCCCGCACGTGAGGTGAGTTTGTGGGAGTGGGACTGCGCGGGCAGGCAAGACCTGAACTGAACCTGACGCATGAATGATGAGCGAAGGGTGGTTTTTGTGAATTCTCAAGATTAACCTTCGACATGTGGGACTGTGCGGCGCGGGCAGGCAGGCACGACCTGAACTGAACTGAACTGAACCTGAACCTGAGGCATGGATGATGAGCGTCTCTAAGAAGAAGAAAGAAGACGAAAAAAGAAAGGTAAAGAAAGAAGACGAAAAAAGAAAGGTAAAGAATGAAGAGACCTAAGGCCTCCTACGTGGGGATCCATTGACCAGACCGTAGGTAGGCAAGGCAACCTCCTCCGAAGGCATTATTGAGGTGCTCGCCTGCCTGCCTCCTTGCCTGCCTCCCTGCCTGCCTCCCTGCCTGCCTTCCGTTGCTGCTTGCCTGTGTGCGTGCAGCTGGTAGAGGTGGGTGGGATTGACTACACGGACCGGCAGTGCTTCCCGTGCCAAGCAGGCTTCTACAGGTGAGCGGAGTAACAGGGGGCAGGGAACAGTAGCAGGGGCCAGATATTAGTTTTTGGTGGGGCCGGGGAGTGGGAAGTGGTGGGCACTGGATGGCAGGGGGCAGAGGCAGTGGGAGGGCTGGAAGCAGGGGGCAGTGGGAGGGCTGGAAGCAGGGGGCAGTGGCAGTGCAGTGAGTGAAACGGCATGCAGTTCTGTCCCTTCTGACATGCTCGGTTCTGCAGTGTGGTGCCATTCGGCTTCTGAGCATGCGTGGTGTGGTTCTGCTTAGGCTCTCAGGCGTTAGTGTAAAGAGTGAGTTTTTGAGACGTCTCAAAAACTCACTTTATACACGCGGTTCCGCAGTGTGGTGCCATTCGGCTTCTGAGCATGCGTGGTGTGGTTCTGCTTAGGCTCTCAGGCATTATAGGCCTTACTTTAGTTCGGAACCAACTCAGCGTTTCACCTGGCATTCTCTGAAGTTGCCGGCCATGCCGTGCCGTTTTCCGTTGTGCTGCTTGTTTGATTTTCATTTGCTCTTCGTTGTTGCAGTGAGGAGGGCTCTACTGAGTGTGCGCCATGCCCTGTCGACCACTACTCACAGTGAGTGCCAGTGATGGTGGTGATGGGTCGAGGGTGATACAGTACAGGTGGTGGTGCTGGCTACAGTTTAAGCCATGCAGTGTGGCGTGCCAATCCACTGTTGCTTCTTCCTTGTTGCAGTGAGGAGGGCTCTACCGAGTGTCCGCCATGCCCTGAGTGTTCAAATTCATCTCACTTCCCCACCCCATCGATCACGCCACACGAATGTCACCCGATCCGCTACACCCCATCATATCACGTCATAATACTGTCCCAGGGAGGCCTGCCCAGCGTGCAAGCCATGCAGCGCTGACAAGCTGACCACCTTTACTGCAATCATCTCAGCACCCCATCCATCACACGCACATGCCACCCCATCTATCATCCATCCACCCATACCTTACCAGGGATGGCTGGCCGGAGTGCAAGCCATGCAGCGCTGAAGAGTATGCGCAGTCCCCTCCTCGAGCCAACTGCACTGCCAGGCCTCGTACGTGTGTGTGTGGGCTGGGTAGTGCTGTCAATCAGTGTGACTATAGTCCTGACCTGAGTCAACTCATACTCCACTCACACTTCCCCACCGAGAGTGCAAGCCATGCAGTGCTGAAGAGTATGCGCAGTCCCCTCCTCAAGCCAACTGCACTGCCAGGCCTCGTACGTGTGTGTGTGGGCTGGGTAGTGCTGTCAATCAGTGTGACTATAGTCCTGAGTCAAGTCAATATCCACCAGGCTTCCCCATGGGAGTGTAAGCCATGCAGTGCTGAGGAGTATGCGCAGTTGCCTCCTCGGCCCAACTGCATTGCCAGGCCTCGTACGTGCACTCTGTGTGATCACGTGAATGCAGCTCTAGTTCAGAGTCGACTCGAACTTCATGTTTTCCCACCAACCGAGAGTGCAAGCCATGCAGCAGTGATGAATACACGCAGTTGCCTCCTCGGGCCAACTGCATTGCCAGGCTTCGTATGTGTGGTGGGTGGTGCTTTGCTATGATCCATGAGACTTCGGTTCAGTTTGTTCAGTTTGCTAGCACCCGTAGCTCCCTCTTGTTGCAGGCGTTTTTTTGGAATGCTAAAAGAACGTGTTTTATGATCCATGCGACTTAAGTTCTTTTCTCTCACGTTCTGTCCCCCTCTAGTTCCTCTAGCTCCCTCCCCCTACTCCCTTCCTTTTCTGCCACTGAGCCTGTTGCTGCTCGTCCACCTCCTTTTCCCCTTCACTGCACCCCTCCCTCCTCGGCAACTCGCCAGAGTGCAATGTGACAACGGATGCCGCCCCTACCTACGGCAACTGTAGCGCAGTGGACAACCAGAGAATCAAGGTGAGATGAGATGAGAATAAAGTTGAGTCTCTGTGCATCGCATCTCAACTATGCACAGAAGGAAAGGAAACAGTAGATTTCAGAGAATGGATGGAAGGTAATCCGGTGAGGACATTTTTATCAAGATCCGTGTAGTAAGTTGCCTTGCCTGTTTGACTGAAATCCAATGTTGGCGGTCCCTCATATGCCTCCCCTCACACCATCGCACCAACTCATTCCTTCCTTGGTCCTGCTTCTGCATCTTTGTATAGTATTCCATACCTTGTAAGGTGCCTCTTCTGTCATTTACAACTCCTCCCCTTGGCCACGGCTCATCCCTCTGACTCATCCACCTCACACCACTCCCCTATACGCCCCCATTCCCTCCCCCACCTCGAACATCCACTCCCCACCCCTTCCTCCCTTCCCCCTTCCTCCACCCTCTCCCCGCGACCCCCATTTTCCCCTCCATCCACATCTAGCATTGGCACACCCCCCACATCTGCACGCCGCTCTCTCATTCATTCACCGCACATTATTGATCTCAACTCGAAACCCTCCACCCGTCCCTTGTACAGACCTGGGCATGGCTCACTCCGCACATCTGTGCGCTCCCCTCATGCATTCACCTCACATCATTTCCCTGAACTCCACCCTTCTTCCTTCCCCCCACCACCCTTCCCCAGACCCGGGCATGGCTCACTCTCCACATCTGCACCCGCTTTCATTCATTCACCTCACATCGTTGTCCTCAACTCCACCCTTCTTCCTTCCCCCCACCACCCTTTCCCCAGACCCGGGCATGGCTCACTCTCCACATCTGCACCCGCTTTCATTCATTCACCTCACATCGTTGTCCTCAACTCCACCCTTCTTCCTTCCCCCCACCACCCTTTCCCCAGACCTGGGCATGGCTCACTCTCCACATCTGCACCCGCTTTCATTCATTCACCTCACATCGTTGTCCTCAACTCCACCCTTCTTCCTTCCCCCCACCATCCTTTCCCCAGACCCGGGCATGGCTCACTCTCCACATCTGCACCCGCTTTCATGCATTCACCTCACATCGTTGTCCTCAACTCCATCCTTCTTCCTTCCCCACCCACACACCCCTCTCCTCCAGACCTGGGCATGGCTCACTCCCCACATCTGCAGCCCGCTTTCAATCATTCACCTCGCATCATTTCCCTCAGCTCCACCCTTCTTCCTTCCCCACCCCCACCACCCTCTCCCGTGTACAGACCTGGGAATGGCTCACGCCGCACATCTGTGCGCCCCTCTCGGAGGACGAGGACCTTCCTGCTGACACCCACGAGCCGTGCCGTGAGTGCCATGCCATGGTGGTGGGGAGTGTTGCATTGGCCTCTGGGTGTGAGTGCAGAAGAGCTTTCTGTGTGAGTGGGTGCTGGCAGCATGCTACCTGAGTCACGCCGCACATCTGCGCGCCCCTCTCAAAGGACGAGGACCTTCCTGCTGACACCCATGAGCCATGCCGTGAGTGCCATGGTGTGGGGATTGCCGTCTATGTGTGAGTGCAGTGCAGTGCAGTGCAGTGCATTGCAGTGCAGGCATGCTGTCAGTCAGAGCCGCAAAGCTTATATAATCTGCGCGCCCCTCTCAGAGAGTGAGGACCTTCCTGCTGACACCCACGAGCCGTGCCGTGAGTGCCATGCCAAGCTGGTGATGCCTTGTGGATAGATAGATGGACAGTGTTTGGATAGATTTAATGAGGATTGTTTGTCTGTGTGTGGTGCAGTGCAGTGCAGTGCAGTGCAGTGCAGTGCAGTGCAGTGCAGTGCAGTGCAGTGCAGTGCTGGCATGCTGTCAAGAGTCACACAGCTTGTATCGTGATGGTAATGATGGTACTGGTCGGATGGAGATGATGGTATTGATGCTGATTATGATGGTGTGAGGCTGTGATCTTCATGAACATGTGTGTGCATCCCCTCCCCTCCTATGCGTCTCCTCCTCCTCCCATGCTACCTTCCCCCTTCCAAAGCCCCCTGCCCCTCGGGTCAATACGCTATGGAGGACAGCACCATGCGCACCAGACTGTGCCTCATGTGACAGCAACCCATGCACCAGACTTTGGCACTTGTCTTGTGTGCTCTCTTCTTTTCCCTTCCCCCCGAACCACAGCGCCATGCCCCTCGGGTCAGTACGCTGTGGAGGACAGCACCACTCGCACCAGACTCTGCCACTTCTGCCCACCGGTGAGTTTGGTCGCGCGTGTACATGTGTGGTACATTTTTTCTGGTGTTTCACTGTACCATATTGCCGAGGGCTGGTAGGGCCGGTGGAAAAACCGGAAAGAAAGAAAGAAAAGAAAAGAAAAGAAAAGAAAAAAAAACGAAACCCAGTTTTGCCGCTGAACACGTGTACCATTAGGTTCTGCCTACATTGTATTCTTCTGCCTACTCTTACACCCCACCCCAACCCAACCCACTTCCGAATTCAATTATAGGGCCTGGCACACAATCCCTCCTCCTCCCCTGCAGTTGAAGCATGCTACAACAAGCCCTCCAAGTGCCTTCCGAGGGAGGTGGCAGTGAAGGCCCTCACCATGGACCACTTCGAGCTACTCTCAACCTGATTCCCTCGTATCTTTCCCTCCTCTCCCCCCCTGCAACTTTCCATGTCGGGGCCGGGCCTGGCTGGCTGGCACGCAATGCCACCCCCTCCTCAACAAGCAACCATTTTTTGTTTTTGTTTTTGTTTTTGTTTTTTTTGAGGCGCCTCAAAAGTCGGGGCCTGGCTGGCACGCAACGCCACCCCCTCCTCAACAAGCAAACAAACCGTGCCACAAGTGACCCCCAGGAGAGGTAGTGGTGAACTAGTTCTGAAACGTCTCAAAAGTAGCGGTGGTGAAGGCCCTCTCTCACCATGGGCCACTTTGATTTGAACTCCATCCTTCCTTCCAGCACACCCTCCTTTCCATATCCACCCACTCCCTCCCACACCATCCAACCCCAGGCCCTGGCACGCAACGCTAGCTACCACTGCCTCCGAAGATAAAGCGTGCCACAAGTGCCCCTCAGGGGAGGTGGCGGTAAAGGCGCTCACCATGGATCACTTTGGCTTTGAGCTCCCTTTTTTCCAGCACTGTCACAGCTTTCCTTTCAAAGCGGCCTTCCTGTTTCCCCCTCCCTTCCAATCAATCACAGGGCCTGGCTCGCAACACCTCCACCTCTCCCACAGACAAAGCCTGCCGCACCGCAAGTGTCCCCCTGGAGAGGTGGCGGTGAGGGCCCTCAGCATGGACCACTTTGAGCTGCATCCTTCCTTCCACCACACCTTTCCTACTCCTTCCCCGCACCCCGTCCCACACACTGCCTTGCCTTGTCCAACCACAGGGCCTGGCTCGCAATGCGTCTAGCTCCCCAACGTATAAAGCCTGCCGCAAGTGTGCCGCAAGTGCCCTCTGGGGGAGGTGGCAGTGAAGGCCCTCACCATGGACCACTTTGAGCTCCTTCTCACCACGCCATTTCTATTTCCACCTACTCCCTCTCACGCCCTCCAATCCCAGGGTCTGGCACGCAACGCCACCACCTCCACAGCAAGCAAACCGTGCCGCAAGTGCCCTCCGGGAGAGGTGGCGGTGAAGGCCCTCACCATGGACCACTTTGAGCTGCACCGGGGGAAGCTTCCTGACGGCTTTGTGACCGGGTGCAGCGGTGACTGCGGTTCGCTGGGGTGGAGAGTGGTGAACGGAAAGCTGGACTCTGGCAGCAACCACGGCAAGAGTGCTTCTGTAAGACGTGACTTTATGGAATAGTGCCACCTGTCTCCTTAAAAAGCTGCCTGCTTTCTTCTCCTCGTGTCCCTAATCTTTGGAATTTCCGCATGAGGGGACCTGCCTGGTCAACACACAGCTGCTCTCCGCTGTTTCCTTGCCTGGCATCACCTTCTTCCCCTCGCCCCCCGTCCCCTTCAGGTGTGGCTGTCTTATGATGTGAGCATGGCAGTGGATGGGCACGTCACATTCGCCTATGACGTGGATATTTCGTGGGGGGACCTGCAGAGAGGGCTCTTCTCTGCTCTTCTCTCCTCCACTTCTTCATTCCTCCCCTCCCCCCTAATGCACCAGGTGTGGCTGTCCTACGATGTCAGCATGGCAGTGGATGGGCACATCACGTTTGCCTACGACGTGGACATTCCACGGGGGGACCTGCAGAGAGGGCTCTTCTTCTATGTGGATGACCAGCTGGTGCTCAACATTGAGGTGAGTTCTCTGCTGTGTGTGGGTTGGGTTGTTACTATGTTGACTCGGATGCGAATTGGTGGGGCAACCCACTGCAATAGCAGCAAGCCACCTGCGGAGAGGGCTCTTCTTCTATGTGGATGACCAGCTGGTGCTGAACATCGAGGTGAGTTGAGTTGTGGGTTATGATCGTGTTCACTCAGATGCAATATAGCTTAAGGGGCAACCCACCGAGCACTAGCAGCAAGCCACCTGCAGAGAGGACTCTTCCTCTACGTGGATGACCAGCTGGTGCTCAACATCGAGGTGCGTCAAGGTATGGTAGTAATACAGACAGACAGAGCTCGCCCCCCTCAGGCTGCCACCCTGACCTGCAGAGAGGACTCTTCCTCTATGTGGATGACCAGCTGGTGCTCAACATCGAGGTGAGGGGGGGATGGGTTGCTAACTTGCTATGTGCTGAGTCACATGCGATCTGCTCAGCACTGCTCAGCACTGCGCAGCACTGCACTGCAACGTGTGATGCGACCCGTAGCAGAGAAGGTGTCCCCAGAAAGAGGACCCAAGATAACAAGGTCTCTCTCTTGTACGTACATTGATGAGCAGGTGGTGGTGAACATTGAGGTGAGCTTTGAGGCTTTGAGATTTTCTTTTAATCTCAAGGAACAAGTATCAAAAGTCTTGATCCTTTTGCTAAGCGTTTTCTCACAAGTTCGCTGCTACTCCCATTATGAATCTTGATCTCTCTTGTACGTACATTGATGAGCAGGTGGTGGTGAGCATTGAGGTGAGCATTGAGGTGAGCTTTGAGGCGCCTCAAAACTCGTAACAGAGTCGCTCTCTTGTACGTCAAAAAATGAGCAGCTGGTGGTGAACACTGAGAAACGTGTTGGTGTGGTGGTAGTACAGACAGAGAGGGATCGCCCACTTCAACTATTTCATTGAGACGGCTCCTCTTTATTCTCTTCCCCATTGCAGGACAAGGCGGGTGAAGGCTCAGTGCTAGCCCCTCTGCAGGTGGCTTGCTGCTAGGCTGCTAGTCATTGCATGCAGTTGCCAGCCCCTTCCTCCAGATCGCATTCCCATCCTCTTTATCCTCTTATCATCTTCATCCTCTTTATTATCTTCTCCACTGCTGGACAGAAGAGGCGGGTGACGGCTCAGAGCCGGCCGGCCCGGCAACAAGCTTTGAGGCACCTCTAATCAAAACTCGCTTTTTGGGGCGTTTCAAAAGCGCCTGTCCTCTTTATCTAATCCTCACTCCCTTGGCAGGACGAGCAGGGTGCCGGCTCGGCGCCGGCCGGCCCGACAACCAGCGACACGTGGCCGCTGCCAGCTGGCAACCACAGTCTGATGTGGATCTGGGTGACGCTCAACGCTGACAAGGCGATCGCCAGGCGGGACTCTGCGGAGATCCTGGATATCACCGTGTGGGGCAGCACGGTGGGGGGCGCGCCTGCGTGTGTGCCCATTCCGCCTGGCACTGCTCCTGACCCCGCCACCCTCACATGGAAGGCCTGTCCCCCTGGTACGTCCTTGTATTGTATTGTAATAATACAAGAAGGGCTCTGCCTGCGGAGATCCTGGACATCACCGTCTGAGGCAGCACCGTGGGGGAAGCGCCTGCCTGTGTGCCCATTCCCCCTGGCACAGGTCCGGATCCCACCACCCTTACCTGGAAGCCTTGTCCGCCTGGTATGTCCTTGTATTGTATTGTAAGAACACCCCAAGCTGGATTCCACGGAGATCCTGGATATCACCGTGTGGGGCAGCACTGTGGGGGGTTGCGCCTGCCTGTGTGCCCATTCCCCCTGGCACAGCTCCGGATGCCGCCACCCTCACCTGGAAGGCCTGTCCTCCTGGTAGGTTCTTGTAACACCCCATGCCTCTTGTAAGCTCCTCTCCTCCTTCTGGATATCACCGTGTGGGGCAGCACTGTGGGGGGTTGCGCCTGCCTGTGTGCCCATTCCGCCTGGCACTGCCCCCAACCCTGCCACACTCACCCGGAAGGCCTGTCCTCCTGGTAGGTTCTTGTAACACCCCATGCCTCTTGTAGGCCCCTCTCCTCCTCCTAAACATCACCGTTTTGGGCAGCACTGTGGGGGGTGCGCCTGCCTGTGTGCCCATTCCCCCTGGCACTGCCCCCGACCCGACCCTGCCACCCTCACCTGGAAACCCTGTCCGCCTGGTACGTTCTTGTAACACCCCATTGGGATCTGGGCTGGTATATCCTTGTATTGTATTATTGTAATACCCCAAGAGGGACTCTGCGGGAATCCTGGGCATCACCGGGTGGGCCAGCACTGTGGGGAAGGGGAGCGGGGGGTAGTGCGGCACTACTAGTGCCCGCCTGTGTGGCCATCTCCCTGCAACAACTCCTGACCCCACCCCACCCACCATCCTCACCGGGTAGACCACTTGGTTCATCCTCTTTTCTCATTTCCTCTCCTATTTCCTTTCCAGCCCCCCATGTTCCAGATTCCCATATTTCCTTTCCCCGAAGTCTTACTCATGTTCTCCTGATTGTGACTGTGATTGTTCTTCATGTGTGTGACTGTATGAGCAGGAGAGTACAGCGAAGGGTCGGGTCTGCCGTGTGTAAAATGCCCTGCCAACACCTTCAACCCAAGACCCAAGGTACCCCCTCTGCACTCCTCTGAACCCATCGCTAGCACCAAACCCGTATCAACAAACTATTTCTATCTCTTCAACTCCCATCAATTCCTGCATTTCAGTTCAGTCCCATTAGCACCCAGAAAGTTACAGATTCCCTGCCTGTCCTTTTCTTGAGGCGCCAAGAATTCCCATTGTCACCTAGCCCTGACCCCCTGCTTGTTCTCCATCAAGTTCTGAGATGTCTTTGAGACGTCTCAAAAACACCCTCTCTACACGTGATCAAGTTCTGAGATGTCTTTGAGACGTCTCAAAAACACCCTCTCTACACGTGATCAAGTTCTGAGATGTTTTTGAGATGTCTCAAAAACACCCTCTCTCTACACGTGATCAAGTTCTGAGATGTTTTTGAGATGTCTCAAAAACACCCTCTCTACACGTGATCAAGTTCTGAGATGTTTTTGAGATGTCTCAAAAACACCCTCTCTCTACACGTGATCAAGTTCTGAGATGTTTTTGAGATGTCTCAAAAACACCCTCTCTACACGTGATCAGGTTCTGAGATGTTTTTGAGATGTCTCAAAAACACCCTCTCTACACGTTATTTCCCATCGTCACTTAGCCCTGTCCCCCTGCTTGTTCTCCATCAAGTCCTGAGATGTCTCAAAACGCAACCTCCTCCTGCCTCACACCAGGCCCAGGGCGCCCTGGGCCAGGCCCAGGAGTGGCCACTCCTGTCTGACCTGTGGCCTGGCACAGCACCTTGTGGGCCTGGCACGGCACATTTGGTCGATTTTTCTAGGCGACTTTTGAGGCGCCTCAAAAGCTGACCTGTGGCCTGGCACAGCACCTCGTGGGCCTGGCACGGCACATTTGGTTGGGCGTGCCCAACCAACTGGACCAGTATTCTTGGTTGGGCGTGCCCAACCAACTGGACCAGTATTCTTGGTTGGGCGTGCCCAACCAACTGGACCAGTATTCTTGGTTGGGCGTGCCCAACCAACTGGACCAGTATTCTTGGTTGGGCGTGCCCAACCAACTGGACCAGTATTCTTGGTTGGGCGTCCATTTGCCAAACTCATTCTTCTTTCCCCTTTCCACCAGGGCACCCACTTCGTCTCCCCTGTGGCCCCGACAGGCACCTCGTCTCGTCCCTCCCAGGCAGTGCAGCTTGTAGTTGTGTGCCTGTCTGTCCCTCCCAGGCAGTGCAGCTTGTAGTTGTGTGCCTGTCTGTCCCTCCCAGGCAGTGCAGCTTGTAGTTGTGTGCCTGCCTGTCCCATGTGTGCCTGTTCCACCCCACTCATCCCCATCCCCATTCCCATTCTCTTTCGTTCCATCGCACCACGGCACTCTGCCTGCCTCCCTTGTGGCCCCGGCACCTTGTCCCGCCCAGCTTTGCTTCCGTGCATGTGCCTGTCTTACCCACTCCTACTCTTACTCCCATTCCCTCTCCCACTCCCTTTCTCCTTCCTACCACGATACCCACTCCTCGTGCCTCCCCTGTGGCCCCGGCACCTCGTCCCTCCCAGGCAGCACAGCTTGCACGAGTGCCTGTCCAAATAATTCTCATTCCCCTTTTCCATTCTCCATTCCTCTTTTCTCTTTCCCGCAACCTCCTTCCGTTTCCCCACCAGGGCACCCACTCCTCTTGCCTCCCCTGTGGCCCCGGCACCTCGTGCCTCCCAGGCCAGACATGAGCAACGAGCGAACCGAACACGTTTGTCTCGAACAGTTTGCGAACAGTTGGTCAATTCGAACCGAACCGAACACGTCTGACTCGAACAGTTTTCCTAAATGTTAGTGTTCCCCGTTCGAGTATAGGGTCGAACAGTTTTGAGGCAAGCCCGAACACTAAGGTGTTTGACCCGAACTCGAACAGTTTGCCTTGGGGGGTTCTTTCAGTGTAGTCACATTCAGGCAGGGCCAGAGTACTAGAAGCAATATCACGTTCCCTATAGCCCTACAAGAGATATAGTTAGGCTTGACGCAGATCTGGTGGATATCCAATTTCGCCCAGCTAAACTCCAACCTAAACCGTAATGCCCTTAGTTCCTTCTTTTAACCGTCTCCTACCCTAATCCAACCTTATACCTAACGTTTCCAGCCACAATGTGGAATTTTAACCATGGGAATTTGTTAGTTTAAGTGGGTAGGGGGCGGAATGTCATCCTTAGGCTATATCGACGATAGAGCTAATTCTTGAGCTCAATCGTCGCCCTCCCCTTTTAGATCCAACCAGCCTGTCAAACTTTGACACACAGAACAATGCACGAACACCTAGGTGTTTGCGACGAACATATTGTGTTCGCGAACACCTAGGTGTTCGTGCATTTTTCTGCACACGAACACTCGAACAGTCGAACGTGTCTGTGACAAACACCAAGGTGTTCGTCACGAACAATTCTGGGCAAAAAAACCATTCGAACACGTTCGGGTCGAACACTTTTGAGTCGAACTGAACAGGGGTTCGAATTTTTGCTCATGTCTATCCCAGGCAGCACAGCTTGTACGAGTGCCTGTCCAATTGATTCTCATTTCCCTTTTCCATTCTCCTCTTTCCCGCAACCCCCTTCCGTTTCCCCACCAGGGCACCCACTCCTCGTGCCTCCCCTGTGGCCCGGGCACCTCGTCCCTCCCAGGCAGCACTGCTTGCACTGTTGGTGACGTCACTGTCCCCTCCTCCTTCTGCACCTTCCAAGTAGCTTCCGAACCGACCACCCCCAGCAGTAGCAGCACCACCGCCACCACCAGCACAAGTGAAGCTAATGCTAACACCACCACCAACACTACCGCCACCACAAGCACCCCCGCCCCCTCCATTCCATCCGCTTCCTCCCCTCCAATCGTCTACGATCTCTCCCCTCTCTCCCGCGTCCATCCTGGCCGCATGTTCGGGCCGATCTTCGAGGATCCAACGGCTGCGGATCGCCAGCACGGGCCACTGTACTTTGTGTCCGTGTGTGCCGCACCTGCTGGCAACACAGAGACCGGGGAGAAAGAGGCGGGGAGCACAGAGGGTGGGGAGGGAACGGAGGGGAAGAAGGAAAAGGGTAGGGCGATGGAGTGTACTGATGCAGAAGGGAAGCCGATAGCGACCATGGCGTGTCGGGTGAGTCTTGAATGACAGTGAAGAAACGGGGGGAAGAGGGATCCGGGAGGGAAGGGTGGTGGAGTTGAGTGTACGGATTATTTTGTGAGTCTGAATGACAGAGACGAGGGGGGGAGAGGAAGGAGGAGAAGGGAAGGGTGGTGGAGTGTACGGATTATTTTGAGGCGCCTCAAAATACACCTCAGTGTACGGATTCAGAAGGGGAAGCCAATCGCGACCATGGCATGTCGGGTGAGTCTGAATGAAAGAGAGATGGGGGAGAGAGGAAGGAGGGGAAGAGAGGAAGGGATGGAAGAGTGAAGCAGGGGAAGTGAGGAATCGGGGGAAGGAAAGGGCGGTGGAGTGTACTGATGCAGAAGGCAAGCCGATAGCGACCATGGAATGTCGGGTGAGTTTTGAAAGCGCTCGTGAAATGCGGCAAGTTTTGAGCAGCACGACTCATGAGCATGTTTCACTCTGTGGTCTGGTTCACCAATGTTGCTAATCACTAGTGGTAATGAATGGGAGAAGTGGAAGGGAGGTCACCGATGCAATGCTGCGCCCTTCTCATCTCATCTCCCATCGAGTTTTAAGAGGTCTCAAATCTGTCACTTGGTGGTCAGATTCATTCACCAATGTTGCACATTCCCCAACTCATTCCATCTTCCTTCCTTCCCCTTCCCGTGCCCTCCTCCCCTTGTCTGTTGCGTTCAGGTGAATCCTCAGGTGATGCTGGACGAGCAGCACAGAGGATCTCACAGTCTAGGCGACCGTGTCTCCCTCTTCCCCCTCTCTCCCCTCTCGCACCCTCCAAACGCCACCGACCCCCTTCCCCACCGCCCTGACCCCATCCTTGCGCGGAGGGGACTGGTGATGGTACTGGAAGGGGAAAAATGTCCCTTCTCTGTGCAGGGGGGCGGGGGGGAGCAGAGCAGGTGGGGGATGGGGGGGGATGCGGAGAAGGGGAAGGGGAAGGGGAAGGGGGAGGGCGGGGAGGAGAGGTATGGGCGGCTGACAATCACTTTCATATGCGACCCGAATGCAGGTGAGAGAGAAGAAGGGGGGTGGGTGTGGTGGGTGTGTGTGAGGCTAGGTGGAGGGTAAGTGGCAGTGCCAGCATGGAGAAAGAGGAATGAGAGGTAAGGGCAACTGATGATCGCGTTCCATCTGTGGCCCGAGTGCAGGTGAGTGAGAGTGACTTTTGAGTCGACTCGAGGAGGCGAATTTTCGAGTCGACTCAAAAGTCACCCAGAGGTATGGGCAACTGATGATCGCGTTCATCTGTGGCCCGAGTGCAGGTGAGTGAGAGTGACTTTTGAGTCGACTCAAGAGGAGGGGAATTTTCGAGTCGACTCAAAAGTCACCCAGAGGTATGGGCAACTGATGATCGCGTTCCATCTGTGGCCCGAGTGCAGGTGAGTGAGAGGAGGGGAATTGTGGGTGTGTGTGTGAGAGGAGGGGAATTGTGGGTGTATGAGATAGAGGGGAATGGTGGAGCAAGCATGCAACCTTCCATCTAGCCCCATCTTTAATTCTTTGTTCTCTCTTTCTGAAATCCCCCAATTCCACTGATTCCCTCCTCCCTCCCCTCGCAGGCATCGGCCACCCCTCTCCCTGGACGGAAGAAGGCAGGCGGGCAGCGTTCAACACGACCCTCCCCTTCCCCGCCTGGACCAAGCGGGGGGGCGACCCAGTCCCCGTCACACAGGGGGGAGGCGATGGGGTGGTGCCGGGGTGTGTGTATGAGCTGGCGTGGTACAGTGCGTATGCTTGCCCTCTGTGCTCTGAAGAAGATGTGGAGGAGGTACCAGTGGCAGACTGCCACAACAACAAGCGAGCGACTTACAAGTACCGCCATCCAAGGGTGAGTGTGAGTCTGTATTTGTATAACCCTAGCAGTCAGCAAGGGAGAGATTGAGGCGGTGGGTTGGTTGGTGAGGGGGTGGTGCCGGGGTGTGCGTTTGAGCTGGCGTGGTACAGTGCGTATGCTTGCCCTCTGTGCTCTGAAGAAGACGTGGAGGAGGTACCAGTGGCAGACTGCCACAACAACAAGCGAGCGACTTACAAGTACCGCCATCCAAGGGTGAGTGTGAGTCTGTATTTGTATAACCCTAGCAGTCAGCAAGGGAGAGATTGAGGCGGTGGGTTGGTTGGTGAGGGGGTGGTGCTGGGGTGTGCATATGAGCTGGCGTGGTACAGTGCGTATGCTTGCCCTCTGTGCTCTGAAGAAGACGTGGAGGAGGTACCAGTGGCAGACTGCCACAACAACAAGCGAGCGACTTACAAGTACCGCCATCCAAGGGTGAGTGTGAGTCTGTATTTGTATAACCCTAGCAGTCAGCAAGGGAGAGATTGAGGCGGTGGGTTGGTTGGTGAGGGGGTGGTGCTGGGGTGTGCATATGAGCTGGCGTGGTACAGTGCGTATGCTTGCCCTCTGTGCTCTGAAGAAGACGTGGAGGAGGTACCAGTGGCAGACTGCCACAACAACAAGCGAGCGACTTACAAGTACCGCCATCCAAGGGTGAGTGTGAGTCTGTATTTGTATAACCCTAGCAGTCAGCAAGGGAGAGATTGAGGCGGTGGGTTGGTTGGTGAGGGGGTGGTGCTGGGGTGTGCATATGAGCTGGCGTGGTACAGTGCGTATGCTTGCCCTCTGTGCTCTGAAGAAGACGTGGAGGAGGTACCAGTGGCAGACTGCCACAACAACAAGCGAGCGACTTACAAGTACCGCCATCCAAGGGTGAGTGTGAGTCTGTATTTGTATAACCCTAGCAGTCAGCAAGGGAGAGATTGAGGCGGTGGGTTGGTTGGTGAGGGGGTGGTGCTGGGGTGTGCATATGAGCTGGCGTGGTACAGTGCGTATGCTTGCCCTCTGTGCTCTGAAGAAGACGTGGAGGAGGTTCCAGTGGCAGACTGCCATACCAACAAGCGAGCGACTTACAAGTACCGGCACCCAAGGGTGAGTGTGGGTTTGTGAGGGGGAGGTGACGGGGTGGTGCCGGGGTGTGCGTATGAGGTGTCGTGGTACAGTGCGTATGCTTGCCCTCTGTGCTCTGAGGGGGATGTGGAGGAGGTTCCAGTGGCCGACTGCCACAACAATAAGCGGGCAACCTTCAAATATCGCCATCCACGGGTGAGTGTGGTGCATCATACCAGATCCCGCCGCTGATCCTCAAAGCGCCGACGGATCTCATCCGCAGACGCCGGCGGAGCAACAGGTACGCTCGCGGCAGGACGTGCAGGAGGAAGCGGACGGGGAGCAGGATCAATCGCCGCGGCGCAGTCGCGACCCAGAGCACCAAGGAAGTCCATCGCCCCCCGCTCAAGGCGCGCCACTGCCATGAGACGAGCCGATAACGCCAATCTCCCAGGCGCAAGAGGCGGCACCGGTGGCAGCCACTCCGCGGAGCGGACGGGGAAGCACGCGGGGGAGAGGCGGGCGTCGAGGAGCGCGCGGAGGACAGCGGAGCGCAGGCCAAGTGGCAAGGGGACCTCCGCGCCAAGTGCCGAGCCCAATCTGGTTGGGGGAGCCGGCGGAACGAGTCACACGCCAGTGGTTCGCTAGGCGAGGGGCGAGAGGATGAACGTCAGCGCAAGCAGGGAGAATCAGCGATACAAACACAGAGGGGAGTGGCGACGATTATGTGCCGTCACATCTGAGGCAGCCTGACAATCCTGACTCACCTCGAGCGGAACCGGGGGAGGAGCAGGCGCAGCAGCAGGAGAGAGGATCTGGCCGCAGACAGAATCGCAGACCCCAACCCCCCCCGGACCAGGCCCTATCGGCGTCCCAGCTGGCTTCGCGGGAGGATCTCTTTGAGATCGTGATGAGCTGGGACGCCACGATCCTAACCTCGACCACTCACCTGCCTATCGTCCGCCGCCTCCCGCCCCAGATCCTAAGCGATTACTCCACCTGTATGCTGGCCGCCCTCCTACGAAACTCCAAGCTGCCGAACTGCACGGGAGCGTGGCGGGTCCTCATGTTCCTGCCACGTCTCACCTTACGACTTAGCAGGAGGTCCAGCTCTAGGTGGAAGGTGCTGCTTGCACAGATGCACCTATTCAGATGTGGCCACTGGAACCAGCTGTACAGTGACTACGTGGGGTCCCTGCACCAAGCTGAGCCACCTCAGCACCAACATGACCCCCTGGGAATCTGCTCACGCGTGGAGGGGCTAATGAAATGGGGTAACATGCGAAAGGCGTTGGCAGCCCTTCAACCCTCGCCAGCAGCTCCTGCGACAATCGAAACATCCCCAACCCCAGATTGACCTGCCCGACTGGGTCCACACCTACACAACACCCACGCAATTTTCGTGCACTGCAGAAAGTTTCTCAAACGTCCTCGGGGATTGTCCCAGCGGAATCGGGGCTGGTCCGTCAGGGTCAACTTTCGAACACCACCGCGACCCAGCTCTAAGTAACATCGAGGTACAAGGGCACCTACACTCCGCCGTAACACACCTTCTCTCGACGAATCTCTCCACCGAGGTTGCAGCTCTACTCTCGCCATCCCGCCTCATCGCCTTCGCGAAACCAGGGGGGGGGTACGCCCTATCGCGATAGGGGAATCCCTGCTTCGGCTGGCAGCAAAGGTGGCACTCTCAGAACTGCAAGGAGAGACAAGGCAATTTTTCTTACCCCAACAATTTGGCGTGGCAGTCCCAAGCGGGGCTGAGTTCGTTATCCACGCAGTCAGAGACCTCACCACTTCACAACCATCCAGCCTAGTCCTCCAACTCGACATTGAGAACGCTTTCAACTCCATAGAGAGGAAAGCGTTCTTCAACGCACTCACCAACACCTCGCTAGCCCCGCTCATCCCATTCACACGCTCCTTCTACGCGACGCCTTCACAGCTGCTGACCAATCCCCGCTTGAGCACAACGGCACTCACCAGCGGAAGGGGAGTTAGGCAGGGGGATCCCCTTGGACCCCTGCTGTTCGCGGCATCAATCCAGCAGCACCTCAGACGCGTAGCAGCAGAACACCCCGAAGTCACGGTCCTAGCATATGCAGACGACATCACCATGATCGGAAGCCGCTGCTAGCCCAGGATGGCCTCACCTGCAACCTCAGAAAGTCCTCGGCGTGGTCCTCCTCGCCGCTTGAAGGTGGCGAGCTCCCCGAGGGCCTTCCCCTCACCCACGACGGGGTACGGGTGTTGGGAAGCCCTGTGGGGTCACAGCGCTTCTGCTCTGACCTCGTCGGCAGTACCCTGACAGACGCGGCGGCACCCCTGGGCTCCTTAGCATCCATCCATCCACAGCATGCCCTCCTGCTATTGTCTCGTTGCATCAGCCGCAGAATCGGCTACCTGCTGCGCACCACCCCAGCAGACGTCTTACCTCTCTCGGAATGGCACGCGTGGTGCGCCGAACTGCTCAACACCGCCTTGACTGCCGCTAGCATCCAACCACCCCGCCGCGAAGCCGAGTTCAATTTTCTTCTCCGCCAAGCAACCCTCCCAGTAGCCCTAGGTTGACTGGGCCTCACAGACCCCACAACAGAAGCAGCACCAGCCTACCTGGCTTCGACAACAGAGGCACTACGCCTGCTCCGCTCCCTTGACCTTCCAGCAACCGCGGCGCTAGGGGGCAACAGCAACGCCCTGCAGCCGTCTGCAGCGCACTCGGTCACCATCCAAGACATGGAGGGACGACTGCCGCCGCTAGCGTTGCAACACCTCCTCGAGGAGCAGCAAACCCCGTCCCAAGACCAGCTGCAGCGCGCCCTCTCTCAGGAAGTGCACGCGGCAAAGGCCGACGCCCTGACAGAGGAATCACGGGCAATCAGGTCAGCCCCCGAGATGGGCCACACGTTCCGCCTCGTCAGCCTGAAAGGCGAGGGAGCGGGAGCATGGCTGCAAGCCCTACCCCTGACTCCAGACCTTTGCTTTTCACCAGGGCAATTCCGAACAGCCCTAGCCTTCCGCATGGGCATCCGACAGAATGTACCTACCGTGTGCGAGTGTGGAGAGCTCGTAGCCGACTGCAGCCTACCCAACCACCTACTCCGCTGCAGCACAGGCCCCGACAGAACGCGCACACACAACCAGCTGGCCTTCGCCGTGGCTAAAATGGCGAGGGAGGCACAGCTGGTGGTATACCTGGAGAATGCAATGTACTCACCACCAGATGACCCGAAGAAGGCCAATGTGATAGTACGCGACCTAGACAGTGGAGAGACGTGGATCACAGACACGACTATCACTAGCCCTGTGCTATAGAACCGAGACCCCGCAGCCCGCAAACCCCCAGGCTGAGCTGCAAGGGAGGCACAGAAGAGGAAGGAAAGGGATTACTACAGGCAAACAGAACACGTGGTGTACTGCGCCCTGGCCGCCGAGACCTACGGGGCAAACGCGCCCCCCACGACGGCATTCCTGAAGCTGCTGGCCACAGCAGCAGCTAGGAACCGCTTCAGGGCCAACCCCTTGGCGAAATCCGCCAAGAAGATGGCCTGCCACTTCAGCCAGCGCTGGTCAGTGGCTCTCCAGCGCCCAGGCGAATGCCCTGCACACCAAGGCCAGGGCGGGGATCGAGGCGGCGCACCCGCAGATGGCAGCGGACCCATGGCCGCTGCACCTAGGGGACATCCTCCACACGCTGGAGGGGTAGAGGGTCACTCAGGGGGGGGGAGGGTGAGAGGGATGGGTTAATGGGTGAGAGGGCCTAAGGGATTCACGAGTCAAACTGTATGTCTGTACCCCCTGCTGAATTAATACAAAGGACCATTTGAGAGGAGGCGGGGTGGTGGTGGCAGGGGGGTATGCACTGTCACCAAGGCACTTAACAATTCGTTGATTCCCTCATCACCCCTCAATACCACTCCTCCCCGCATCACCCTCCCCCACTCACTTCTCTCCTCCCTACCTCCTCTCTTTTCCCCCATTCCCGTCACTCACCAGGTGTGTCAGCCCAATGCCCAGGCCCCTCTTCCTCCCGACCAGCTGTGCTCTCCATGCACTGCAGACGACTACAGTAGCTTCGAGCAAAGCTGCACCTCCTCTCTCCGCCTCTCACAACTCCCTCTCTCCTCTATCTCCTCTCTCTCTCCTGCCCCCATCCCGTCTTCCACCAGGTGTGTCAGCCCAACGCCCAGGCGCCTCTCCCTCCCGACCAGCTATGCTCCCCATGCACTGCAGACGACTACAGTAGCTTCCAGCAAAGCTGCACCGACAGCGCCGGCAACCACAACGTCTCCTACTCTTGGAACCTGCCCAAAAACTGCAGCGAGAACCTGCCCGGAGCGGTGAAACTGCCCGAAGATATTATTGTTGGGGAGTGCCTGTTCCAGGTTCGTTACATCCCAGCAAAATATCTCGCTCCAAAGTACATTATAATCACAGCTATTGGAGCGGTTATAATTGTGGTGCTGGCGGTGATGTCAGTGGTAACCTGGTTACGCAGCAGGAGAGTGTATTCCATGTACTCCCAGCTGGTGGCAGAGGAAGTGCAGCTGGAGGCGGAACTGGCAGCCATGGCTGAGGAGGCAGACCAGGAGAGAGAAGACATGCTTTTCAATCGAGACTCCAGTTATCCATCATAACGAGATGTCCTATACAGAGGATATGCTGCAAGGCATACAGCTGTAGGCAGAGGAAGTGCAGTTGGAGGCAGAACTGGCAGCCATGGCTGAGGAGGCAGACCAGGAGAGGGAAGACATGCTGTTCAACAGAGACCCTAGTTACCCATCATACTGTGATGTCTTATAAAGAGGATGAGGCTGCAAGGAGCGTGCAAATGGTAGTTAAGGAAGTTTAGCTGGAGGCAGAACTGGCTGGCAGACATGGCCGAGGAGGCAGACCAGTAGATGGAAGATATGCTTTTCAATTGAGACTCTAACTACCTACCCACCCATCATCACGTAACGTGCATGCTCTTTAACGAGTATACAGTAAGACTGAAACGCAATGCATTCGCAGCTGAAGGCAGAGACGCGATCGTTGTGACTCGTGCAATTGTAGCACTCATGATCAACTAGACCAGATACACCACACGAGACCACCAAGCCTTTGTGCAGCTCTGTACGAAACGAACACCCTTTTGCATTACGCGGCTTGAATGCTCGTTGCTGTTATTAGGGCGACGTCAGTTTGTACGGTACTTCTGTCACTCAAAATCCGTTTCTTCACGGTGCAAAATGGTAAAGCTTGAAAACCGCTTCCTACTGTGTGGAACCGTCCTGAGCCACGATACAAGAACTGTAAAGGTGCTGAGAAATGTACAACCTGACGTCGCCCTTACCACTGCTCTGCACACATAGGTACAGTAGTGCAACTTTCTCAAGAGTTCCTTCTGGCATGGATGATTGGTATCCTCCGCATTTGTGTGCATTTATGTACCCTCCTCTTTTGGTAGATTGCAACACGTTATGCCTCCTTACGTGACACAAGTTTGCAGGAATGTGCTTTAACTGTCCAACCAACACCAATGAGTGACTCCAGATTCCAGCTCATGCACTCCTGAAACTCCGCTGTACACCTGACACCACCATGTCACTTCACATGCACCTTGCAAATATCCTCATAATCAATCCTCGGAATCACCCTCCCATCGAACGCACCCTTCTGAATTTCCACCTTAGCACAAAACTTCTCCGTGTCAACCCCCACCAGCTTTGCCAGGCTACCCCTGTACGCCCCATTCACAACCCTCACCACCCCTCCAATCTGCGGCAGCACCGTTTCCAACTCCTCCTGATCCACCCTTACCACATGCCCTTCCTCCAACGTCTTAATCTCACCAACGTATCGATCAATCACACGCAACACCACACCTTTCTGCTTGTAATACCCTTTCTCCTTGAGAGCTTTACTCATAATCTTCACCACAATGCCCTCTGTAAGCCAATAGTCCTTCCGATTCGCCTTCTCCTTTGCCCTCTCCTGCTCTTCCATTAACGCTGCTAGGGTTCCCCCGCCAGCTCTGCCACCACCTGATTTAGACCCTCCTTTATCCCCATCCTCACCACCTCGCCTCGCCTTTTTTCCTGCCACAACCCCATCACCATCCCCATCAGCATCATCGTATTCATCTTCACCAAACACTGCTGCTCCTGTTTTACTCTCAACCTGTAAACCACCAACGCCACCTGCTGCTCCTGCTGCTGCGGCGGAAGCGCTGCTCCCTCCTGCTTTCTGACTCCCACCTGCCTTCTGCACTCCAGACGCCCCACTCCCACCACCTCCTCCCCCCAGCCCCCCGAACGCAAACGCGATTTTCTCTCCCGCGTTGGGATCGCGCTGCAGAGCCTTCTTCTCCGGATCCGCATCCTTCGCCTCCGCATCCTCCGGCTGCGGCTGCTTCGATCTCGCCCGTTCGATCTGCTCCTGAATATCCTTCTCGTGTCGCTCCTCCCCCACCAGCTCCGCCCGTTCCCGCTTCTTCTTCTGCCCTTCCTTGAACAGCGTTTCCGGCTCGCGATCGATGTACGATATGAACCAGCCCTTGGGAGTGTCCTCGACTTTGCAGAGACCTTCCCTGCCGAGATGCTTGACGAATTCCGTTAACGTCAACCACTTGGTGGAGTTCATGTGCACGTGGTGCCGGTCCGCGATGTACTCGTTATAAGCCACTGTCGCGGCCACGCGACTGAACCTGTGACTGCGTCGAATGTGCTCCATGAAAGTTTTCTCGAACTCCTCGGAATAGCCTCCCACGAATCGCTCCGGGTTCATGCCGAAAACCTGCATCTGCCGTTGATGGCCTTCCGACATGCAATGGCACTTAAAGCCATTCTCGTCGCGGCACTGCTTCTGACACATCTGGCAGTACCATCGCAGCTTCTGCAATCCCTTGGCTTTAATTCGGTTCGCGATGGCCTTCGGAGTAAGAAATCCGTTCTTACCCATGGCTCCCTAAATCGCAGAATTAGACCAGTTGCCTTTTCTTGACGGTCCCTTAGCTTGATTGGTGGTATGGAGTAGACGCACTCTTTATCCTATTGCGGAATAAGTCGTCCAGCGATGAAAGAGTGCGAGCGGCAATGGTGTCGACGCAATAAAGATGCGACAGGTGTATCAGTTTCGTGTTCGCACACTAAGAGATCTTTACACGGTGTACAGACAGGCGAGGAATGAGGGTGGTGATCCTAAGTTGAGGAAAGGTGTTACTCGCAATTAGCCTGCTTGAATGGATTACACCAGAGCTTGTTCTACGAGCGGTGGATAACAAAAGGGTACGTAACCGAAGGCTTGAGAAACGAGACTCTTGGTGATGCGACTTGAGCTACGTTCCGTAGAATGACACCTTGTTGACCTCAAGCACCTCTGCTCAAATGTGAACAAGAGCTTCTCACATGCCATCTCAAATGCGAATGCGACATTCTTCCACCCAATCTCCACCTAGTTCGATTCAAGCTTTCAACCAGTGACGCAGCACGGCGAAGTTACCATCACTCGCGAGAATCTAGCGAATTTTCGCAAGCAATTGGAAGAGCTGCGAAATGTTTATTCAGTAACGCATGGCTTGCTTCGCCTTCAGCCAGCTTCACCAGCTTCACGAAGCCGAAGTTGTTGCACACGGCGAGCTCGGAGCAGCTGAGGGACCGCGAAACTTGTACCTTAGGAAAACCTCGAAAAACGATACAAGCTTCAAGAGCGGTCGAAATCCTAGAAAAGAACCACAATCGCTGAACATACTACTCGCCTTTCCGCAGCGGCTATGCGCGCCGAGCCTGGCGATCCAGGATCGCAAAGCATCGAAAGCGACGATAAACGAATCGCCGCGACTACCAGCGCGGCTGGTGCTTCTGATGGCGGTGGTTCCGTGTTCGTGACGGTGGGTACGACGCGGTTCGACGCGCTGGTTGAAGCGGTGGACAGCCGCGAATGCCGCTCGGCTCTGAAGCAGCGCGGGTTCACATCCGTGGTTGTGCAGCGAGGCCGAGGGACGTACAAACCAGCCGAGGTATGCTCTGCGAGGGATGTTTCCGTGTTTTCACCTCTGAGAGTGTAACAGAGCAGGGCCCTCTCTCGAGCAGCGCAGGTTAACATCCCTGGTGGTGCAGCGAGGACGAGGAACGTACAAACCGGCCGAGGTATGCGCGGGAAGGGATGTGCAAGCCTGCTGAGGCGAGGCGAGGCGAGGGGGGGGAGGGGAAGGGAGGGTTTTTGTCGCACCAGTGGGTGACACGGGGACGAGGGACATACAAACCGGCCGAGGTATGCGCGGGAAGGAATGTGCAAGCCTGCTGAGGCGAGGGAAGGGTTCCTGTTGGCGCCGCGTTGAAGCATCGCGGCTTGACATCTGTGGTGGTGGTGCAGCGGAGCCAAGGCACGTACAAGTCTGCTGAGGTATGAATGGCCTGGATTTCCCACTTCCACACGTTCGCCGCGTTCGCCGCGTTCCACACGTTCGCCGCAGTGATTTTTGCCGCAGTGATAAAAAATAGCTGCAGTGTCTTTTACGGAATCTTTGTAGAGCAGCCAAGAATCCGAACAGTGTGGTTTCACCTAAATCGTGGTGCAGCGAGGGCGAGGGAACTCAGGTGTGGCAGTAACGAGTTTTTTTAGCGTGGATTTTGTGTGTGTGTGTGTGTGTGCGTGCGTGCGTGCGTGCGTGCGTGCGTGCGTGCGTGCGTGCGTGCGTGCGTGCGTGCGTGCGTGCTGTTTTGTTTTGTTTTTTTTTTTGTGATTTGTGTGGTGCATCTGTTACTTTCCTCCTTGTGTTGTGCCAAGATGGCCGTTCGACCTTGACAGCAGGGGCGTGACTGTAGGGCACACAGATGTGACTCTAACGAGTTTGAGCGTGATCTCTGTTATTTCTGTGGTGTCTCTTCTTCGCTCCTCGTTGTAGTGTTTCAAGATGGCAGGGCGACCTTGACAGCGCAGGCGTGACTGTAAGGTGCACGGATGTGACTGTAACGAGTTTGAATGGATTTCCTATGATAACTGTGGTGCCTCCTTTGTGGTCCTTGCTGTGTGTCAAGATGACAGGGCGACCCTGACAGCACGGGAGTGACAGTAAGCAAGAGTCGAGCGGGATTGCTGTGTGTCAAGAGTCGATCTCGTAATTGTTGTGATTGATGTGTTTTTTGTGGTGCCTCCCTTGTGCTCCTCGTTCTTGCTGTGTGTCAAGATGGCAGGGCGACCCTGACAGCACAGGTGTGACTGTAACGAGCTTTGAGTTCGCTCCCTCCATGGCACCCTATATCAAACAAGCATCCCTGGTTATAAGCCACGCAGGTAAGCTCGCTTACTTGCACTAAATGCGGTGCAGGCAGTCGGAAGAACCACCGTCGTGTTCTTTTATCTGCACGCTACACTGTACTGTTTTGAGGCGGTTCAAAACTAGTCTTTTATCTGCCCGCCCGCTACACTGCACTGTGGTGGTGTCTTTTGAGTCGGCTCAAGATTCCTTTTCTGCTGTTCATGATCAGTGAAATCATTGGAAATTGTCGAAATAATTGAAATCATTGGAAATTGTCGAAATAATTGAAATCATTGGAAGTTCAAACCCAGAGAAAGCTGGCATTGTCGCTGGCTGACAGACAGGCAGGCAGCACCTGGTGTGGTGCAGGCCATACTGGTGAGAATGACCCATCCCGCTTCTCCCCCTCCCCCTCTCACCATTCCTGCCTCCCTGCTATGACTCCCCTCCCCCCTTCCTCTCCTCCCTGCCTCCCCTGCTCCCCCCCCCCCCCCCGCTTCCCCTCTCTCCCTCCTCCTCCTCCTCCTCTTCCTCCTCCTTCTCCTCCTCCTCCTCCTCCTCCTCCTCCTCCTCCTCCTCCTCCTCCTCCTCCTCCTCCTCCTCCTCCTCCTCCTCCTCCTCCTTTTCCCACGTTCTCCCTCCCTCTCCCCTGCTTCCCCACAGGCTCAGGCAGCATATTCGAGGTGCTGAGGCGAGCAAGCCGCTGGTGGTGGTGGTGGCAGCACCCGCCACCTCTCTCCCGCCCCCTCCCCTGCTCCTATCCCCTCCTCCTCCTTCCGCGTTCTGCCCCCCTCTCCCCTGCTGCCCCACAGGCTCAGGCAGCATATTCAAGGCATTAAGAGCAAGCAAGGCGCTGGTGGTGGTGGTGGCAGCACCGGTGACCCTTCCCTCTTCCCCTTCCCCACTTCATGCCCCTGCCCCTCACTCTCCACAGGCTCAGGCAGCATATTCGAGGCATTAAGAGCAAGCAAGCCGCTGGTGGTGGTGGTGAACGGTAAAGCCCTACCCTCTGTTATGCTTCCCTCACCCCCCATGCCCCTCGCAGGCTCAGGCAGCATATTCGAGGCTCTGAGAGCAAGCAAGCCGCTGGTGGTGGTGGTGAACGGGGCTCTCATGGACAACCACCAGAGAGAGCTTGCAGGGGCGCTCGCAGCCAGGCAGCACCTGGTGCAGGCGGTACCCGAGAGCCTGGTTGCTACAGTGCGGGAGATGGATTTGGATGGACTCGTGCCGTACCCACCACCGGAGGCTGAGAAGTATGCTCAAGCGATAGATGCGCTTCTGGGGTTCTGAGTTAAACCAAAGGGCACCTGGTGCGGGCCACAGCTGCCAGGCGGGCAGCATCTGGTGCAGGCGGTACTCGCCTCACCAGCTTGGCAGCTACAGTAAGGGAGATGGATTTCGTGAAGGAAGGACGCTCGAGTGCTGAATGGGGTTCTTGGGGTTCTTGGGGCTCTTGAGGTGCTGTTAGAAGTGTTGGCAAGTTATGAGTCGATTTTGTAGTCGACTCAAAAATCGACTCATCACAAATGGAGTTCTTGGGGTTCTTGAGGTGCTTTTAGAAGTGTTTGCAAGTTGGTTGGATGTACCGTACCTTGGGAGAAGTTATTTGTAGAAAGGTTGAGGTACTTACCGGTATGTAGGTTTATGTTGGGTTGGGTGGGTTTGCCTTCTTGCAACTCATGTATGGTACTGGTAATCGTATGGTTATACCTAGCGGCTTCTTCTAGAGGCTGATACAAATAACCGTGGATGATGTTGGCATTGATGTAGGGTTACTGCTTAGCGGCACGTAGAGTAGGAAGGATTCGAACCGCAGCAAGCCAACCGTGTGGTCGCCGTTAAAACTTTCAGCTAAGTATGGTGGGTTGCTTCGTAGGACTAGGAAAAAGGTATGAATTGTGAGAATTCTCAAAAGTCATACCGATACAAATAACCGTCGTGGATGATGTTGGCATTGATATAGGGTTACTGCTTACCAGCACGTACCATTTCTAGGACACTGCATGGCTGCAGCAGCCATGGTACCGCATGCTGCCCAAGCTAAATTGCCTAGGAGCAGCAGCAGTGTGTATGATGATCTTGCGTGCACCATGGATGGATGCAGTCATTGCACCATGGTATTATCGAGCAGTACAGTACAGTCATGTGTTAGAATGGACTAAGCTACTAGCGGAAGCTTTAGTAGTCTTAGAACCTCCTTCTAAAGCCTAGGAATCTTAGGAGCCCACTTGGGCATGAACCATGCTAGAACCAAAGTGGTTTCCAAGAAGTGAAGTTCCAACAAGAGAGAACCCTAACCTATAGGGTTTGGGAGGTGGTCCACTCTATAGAGTGTACACCACAAGTTCTCCCAACCCAACCAATGTATTCTACACTACTATAGTGTAGATGTATCACTACATATGTTTATTGGAGCAACCCGAATTAACCTTAATTCCAACACCCCCCCTTGCTCCAATAAGCATTAAAGTTCACTCATAAATCAAAACACAACCCCTCCAGCGAATGAAGCCTTGGCCTTCGCAGCCATCACTCGCATGCCGATGCGCTCCAGGTTCTCATGCAGCTGCAAGCTTGGAAGAGCTTTGGTGAGCATGTCGGCATCCTGGAGGTGGGAACGTACTGAGTGCACCTCGACCTCCTGCTGGCGCACCGCATCCCGTACAAAGTGACATGCCACCTTAATGTGCTTGGTGCGCTGATGGAGAACGGGATTGTGGGCAAGGGAGACAGCAGCCTCATTATCACAGAACAATGGAATAGCCCCCCCATCCCCCACATGCATCTCTGCCAACAAACTCCTCAACCAAATGGCCTCCTTGGCCCCCTCCGATAGAGCTTTGTACTCAGCTTCAGAAACGCTTGCTGCGACACTGTCTTGCTTTTTGCTATACCAGCTGATTGCTCCTCCTCCCAGCTTAAAGATGTAGGCAGAGCGACTCTTGCCATCAGTCTCACCACCCCAATCCGAGTCTGTGTACCCAACAACCTGCTCACCACCTTGGCGCTCATACCTGATGACACGATCAGCTGTGTCGACCAAGTACCTGAGTGCTCTCAGTGCAGCGCGCATGTGAATGCGTCTTGGTGCCACGCAGGACTGTGCAAGGGTGTTGACAGTGAAAGACATGTCAGGACGGGTGGTCACAGCAGCATACATCAAGCTGCCAATGAGACTCTGGTACACCTTGACATCAGCTGCAACACCTTCCTCAGGCGACCAAGTACCATTTCTGATCTTAGAGAGATCATTGGGTGACATTGGAGTATGCACCCTATGGGTCTCCTTCAGCAGATCACCAAACCTTCCCTGGAGACCACGGACATACTTCTCCTGACCAATCTCCAACCACCCATCCTTGACCGACCTGCGAACCTCCACACCAAGGTACGTGGATACCTCACCTAGATCCTTCATCTGGTACCTCTGAGCAAGCACCTCCTTGACCTGACCGATCAGCTCCAAGCGTGGAGACACAAGCAAGAGGTCATCCACATAAACCAATACATACACTGGCTCTTCATCCACAAACCTGATGTACAGAGCCTCATCACATGCACTGCGGTCAAACCCTGCTGCAATCAGGGTGGTACCAATCTCCTCATTCCAAGCACGAGGCGCTTGCTTGAGCCCATAGAGAGCTTTGCGCAAGCGATACACCCTACCTGTACCATCATCAAATCCCTCAGGCTGCCTCACATACACCTCCTCTTGAAGGACTGCATTGAGGTAAGCATGATCAACATCCTCCTGTTGTACATGCCACCCTTTTACCGCGGCTTCTGCAAGAAGCACCCGACCAGAGGTGAGCTTGCCCACAGGGGCAAATACCTGATCATAGTCCTTCTCGGGCTCCTGAGTGTACCCCTTAGCAACAAGGCGAACCTTGTGCTGTACCACCTTATCCTCCTTGTCATTTTTCCTGCGGAAAACGTACCTGACCCCAATGGCCTTCTTACCTAGAGGTAAGTTGACCGGCTCTAAATCCCATACACCCATAGTGCGCATTGCATTTACCTTCTTCTCAGCGCCTGCCTTCCACGCAGGGCCCTCAGGGCCACGCAGGGCCTCAGCGAGTGTGCGTGGGACATCACCGGTGCTCACACCTGCCAGTGCAACACCTTCCACCTCCCTGGCCAAACACAGCATGCCCTCAACCACACCAGCATCCCCCCCTACCTCCTCACCACCTGTACCAGACTGGATACCAAGCACCTGCAAACCCGTAACCGGTGGTGGGGAGGTAGTCGCTGGTGACGGAGGGGCACCCGTAGAGAGAGGGACAGAGCGCTGACCAGAGGAGGAGGAAGAGGAAGTAGCTTGTGTAGCGGATCTCCGCTGAATGACCGAGGGGCCACTGAGCTGCTGCAGAGGGGTGGGCAGCTGCTGCACCGACACACTCAGCGGTGCCGGTGGCAGTGATGAAGGTGGCATCTCAACGTCGTCAGCCGTTGCTAAGGGTGGCGAGAGTGGAAGATGGAGGAGTTGGGAAATTGCAGCTGCATCCTGCAGAAGCTCCCTAAATCCCTTTGCCTTGTCCCAATCCTTCCACATCACATTCTCAAGAAAATCAACATCCCGAGCAATGCGAATGCGCATGAGAGAAGGGTCCAGCATGCGCCAACCCTTGCTCTCCGTGTCCACCCCAACACAGACACACATGACAGCCCGTGCATCAAGCTTGCCACCCTTCTCATGCCCATGCAGCATGACACTCCCCATGCAACCCCAAATCCGAGCCATGCCCACATGCGGCTTCTGGCCGGACCACGCCTCCATTGGTGTGATGGAGGCAGGCAAAGCACTCTGGGTGACCCTGTTCTTAACCCACACGACCCACATCAATGCTTCACCCCACAAGCGAGCAGGGAGACCACTGTCGACCAACAATGTGCGAATCCCCTCTGCCATCGTCCTGTGCCACCTCTCCACGACCCCATTCTGTTGCGGTGTATCTGCGACGCTCAATTGAGTTTTAATGCCAAACTCCGCCTTCCATGCTTTTACAGCTTCCCCCAAGAACTCGCCACCCCTGTCCGAGCGAACAGCCTTCAGCTTCCGCCCACACTCCAACTCCACGTCCTTATGCCACTGGCGAAGGACCTTTGCAACTGTGGCCGATTCCTTGTTGGGGAGGGGGAACGACCAAACTCGTCTGGTGAAGTCGTCAATGAGACTGAGGACATACACCGCTCCTCCCAGTGACGCTGTGCGCAATGGCCCCCACAAATCCATGTGGACCTCATCCAAAGGCCCAAGTGCCCGAGACGCCTCATGGGGAAACGGCTTCCGAGCCGACTTTCCCAATAAGCAAGGCTCACATGGGGAGCAATCAGTGCCCCCCCCCCCAATCTCAAAGCCCAGTACACTGTTCCCCCGAGCCATCTGTTGCAATGTTGTGGGGGCGGTATGACCAAGGCGGCGATGGGCAAGGGTCAATGGGGAAAATGAGGAGGAGGACCTAGCTGCAAGAGGAAGAGGAAGAAACATCCGCACCAATCCATGGTCCCTTCCCCTCTCTTTTTCTCCAATCGCCAACACCCGCTCCCCTCGTTGAATGACACATTTCTTGCCCTTGAATGTGACAATGACATCTCGAGAGGTGAGGTGTGGGACTGACAGAAGACGCGTGTTCATCTCAGGCACAAGGTGGACCTTTTGAATCCTCAGCAGCTGACCTCCAGCACCAACCACTGGCACCTCACCCATGCCAACAGCTTTCACCACCCGTCCATCTCCCAATCTAACTCCCCGAACCTCTGGTGGCTGAAGCTTACTTTTGAAGTCTGACGCATAAGGAGTAAAGTTGTGGCTGGCCCCATTGTCAATCCACCACCCCTCTCGCGGCTGCTCCTCTCCCACTGCTTCAACTGCCTCTCCAACCACTGCCTCTGCCTTGTCATCCTGCTCCTCCTCATCCGCCACCTGTGCCTTGCCGTTGGACCCACGACCCCCCCGCTTCAAGAATGCCGGAATGCCTCCCTTAGGTCGATGAGGACATCGCTGCCATGCATGTCCCTCATCCCAACAGCCATGACACAACCCCCGAGGAGCCATGCCCTTGGACCCCCAGGGGAAATCAAGCACTCCCGCTTTGCCTTTCCCTTGACCCCATCTGCCCGAGTTGGTGTCACTGCTGCTACCGCTGCCTCCATGCTTTCCTCCCTTGTCCCAATTTCCCCTGCCGCCGCTGCCCACTTTCGTACCCGCTCCAAAGGTGGCTACACCATCCGATCTTGGTGCGACACCAATCCGCATCTCCTCGCTCCTCAAGGAGGTAAGCAGCTGATCCTTAGTGAGTGATGATGACTGGTTGTTCAGCACCACCTTCAGCATCTCAAAGTGAGGAGGTAGTCCTTTGAGTACCCTCATCATCCACTCCTCAACCTCCTCCTTCCCTCCTGCAGCCAAGTACTTGGACCTCAAGTCCTCGGCACACGCCCAGTATGCAGCCACTCCCTCTCCCTCTTTCATCTTCAATGAGGAGAGCTCCTCAGAGAGTGCCATCCGATTACACAATCCACGCTGAAGGTAGAACTCCTTCACTCGTGTGTATGCCGCTGCTGTGCCTGCAGGAACCCGGGTGACTGCTCTTGCTGCGCCATCAACAGGTGCGCTGCCCAACTCAGTCTTGCCGCCGAACTCCCGTACCAAACGAATCAGCTCATCTGGCACCAAGGCATTGCAAAATTGGGCGAATGCCTTCTGATTTTTTCTCTCCCACTTCAGCCGTGCGTCACCCGTTGCAGGTCGCTCCTCCGAGCCGTCAAAGTACCCCCATAAATCGTGCGCCTCTGCCCATTGTTCGAATCGGAAGCTCCAAATCCAATAGTCGCTCCCATCAAACTTTGGCGCACTCTCCAGCTTCCCTTCGCCTGAGTCGTGATCCATTTGTGGCGCAGGCACTGAAGATTGACGTTGAGGTGGTGGTGGAGGCAACGGCGGTGGCGGTGAAGACGATGCGGGCAGATTCACCCCCTCTTGGGTTTTGGAGCGTAACTCCGCGCTCAAACCTCCGAATGATGAGCCGTTAGATTTTGATGAATCCTCGCTTCGAGCCCGTTCCAATGATGTATCGCGCTCCGGGATCCCACGTCCGAGCTGTCCGCTTAAACTCGTCGAAGTTGGCCAAGTTTCCGTTGACGAAGACTCAACCGTTTCGCCTGATTTTTGGCTTGTTGGATGCGCCCTGGTCTCCTCTCTTGGCGCTCGCCCTCCAATTTCTTTTCCGCGCTTTAAATTGTCCCCGATTTGCAATTTTCCGATTCGGCCGCCGGCAGTTTTTTCGCGAGTTGCGTCCGATCCGCTCGTCGATTGGTGACGACTCCGAGGCAATTGTTGTAGATCGTGCTGAGACATTTCCAACGGTGTGCTGCACGTCTTGATCGGTCAAAGTTGACTGAGCGCCTCTGTGAATGGATGTCGCTCTTCTCGTCCTCCCGAACGGATCCACACGATTTCAAGCAGTTTTCTTCTCTCCTCCTCCTTTCCCACGTCCAGAGTCCGCCACGGTGCAATTTCGGCAGTCCTTCGGGGAGGATGGAAGCTAAATAGCTTCCACCAAGATATTATGGTCCGATGTCTTGAGTAACTCCTATTCCAACATATTGCTAGGCCTTCCTAACTCTGATACCATGTTAGAATGGACTAAGCTACTAGCGGAAGCTTTAGTAGTCTTAGAACCTCCTCCTAAAGCATAGGAATCTTAGGAGCCCACTTGAGCATGAACCATGCTAGAACCAAAGTGGTTTCCAAGAAGTGAAGTTCCAACAAGAGAGAACCCTAACCTATAGGATTTGGGAGGTGGTCCATTCTATAGAGTGTACACCACAAGTTCTCCCAACCCAGCCAATGTATTCTACACTACTATAGTGTAGATATATCACTACATATGTTTATTGGAGCAACCCGAATTAACCTTAATTCCAACATCCTGAACTGGATGGATGGTATTATCGAGCACAGTACAGTCCTGAACTGGGTGGATGGTATTATCGAGCACAGTACAGTTCAGGTTTATCGGTCCCCTCCTGCACTTTGCGAGTGAATCGCATCAGAAGGGTCTCCACTGATTGGCCGGGACCCTGTAGGTCACTGTAGTGGGACGTGTGGGGAGAGATGCATGGGGAGAGGGGAGAGGAGAAGAGTGGATGGACGGAGAGTGAATCGCATCAGAAGGGTCTCCACTGATTGGTCGGGACCGTGTAGGTCACTGTACGAGGGACGTGTGGAGAGAGGGGAGATGAGAGATGAGAGAGATGTGGGTAGTATCATCGTGCACAGTACAGTTCATGTTTATCAGGCACTCCTGTTCTTTTGCGAGTGAATATCATGAGTCACTGATTGGCCGGGGCCTTGTAGGTCACTACCGGGGTTTATGCAGACAGGGGATGCATGAAGAGAGAGAAGAGACGTTTGAGTCGAGGGAATGCACAGGGAGAGAGGAGAGAGGAAGAGCCACGTGTTTGAAGTAGTGTTTTGAGACGTCTCACAACACTACTTCAAACAAGCGGTTGTATGGGGAGAGGGGATGCATGAAGAGAGAGAAGAGACGTTTGAGTCGAGGGAATGCACGGGGAGAGGGGAGGGAGGAAGAGAGTGAGTGGAGAGATGAGTAATAATGAGCAGAGGAGGGGGGAATCACAGGGGTGCATGCATACATGTACCACCACACATGCATGCCCTAAGCATGTACACGAGGGTACTCCAGATCTACCAGCGTCCACATGGGCTGCACGCTGAACAGCGCCTGGAAGCGGTGCTCTGCCGTGGCTACTGGCTCTGCATGCCCCATGCCACCCCGCGCCAAGTACGTACTTACAAGAGATAAGGCTCCAAATCCCAAAGACCCCACATGGGCTGCACGCTGAACAGCGCCTGGAAGCGGTGCTCTGCTGTGGCTGGCAGCTGGTCGCTCGGCAGATAACGCAGCCACGTGCTCACACTCTCCCAACATGCATTAGGTGGTCGGCAGATAACGCAGCCACGTGCTCACACTCTCCCAACATGCATTAGGTGGTCGGCAGATAACGCAGCCACGTGCTCACACTCTCCCAACATGCATTAGGTGGTCGGCAGATAACGCAGCCACGTGCTCACACTCTCCCAACATGCATTAGGTGGTCGGCAGATAACGCAGCCATGTGCTCACACTCTCCCAACATGCATTAGGTGGTCGGCAGATAACGCAGCCACGTGCTCACACTCTCCCAACATGCATTAGGTGGTCGGCAGATAACGCAGCCACGTGCTCACACTCTCCCAACATGCATTAGGTGGTCGGCAGATAACGCAGCCACGTGCTCACACTCTCCCAACATGCATTAGGTGGTCGGCAGATAACGCAGCCACGTGCTCACACTCTCCCAACATGCATTAGGTGGTCGGCAGATAACGCAGCCACGTGCTCACACTCTCCCAACATGCATTAGGTGGTCGGCACATAACGCAGCCACGTGCTCACACTCTCCCAACATGCATTAGGTGGTCGGCAGATAACGCAGCCACGTGCTCACACTCTCCCAACATGCATTAGGTGGTCGGCAGATAACGCAGCCACGTGCTCACACTCTCCCAACATGCATTAGGTGGTCGGCAGATAACGCAGCCACGTGCTCACACTCTCCCAACATGCATTAGGTGGTCGGCAGATAACGCAGCCACGTGCTCACACTCTCCCAACATGCATTAGGTGGTCGGGAGATAACGCAGCCACGTGCTCACACTCTCCCAACATGCATTAGGTGGTCGGGAGATAACGCAGCCACGTGCTCACACTCTCCCAACATGCATTAGGTGGTCGGGAGATAACGCAGCCACGTGCTCACACTCTCCCAACATGCATTAGGTGGTCGGCAGATAACGCAGCCACGTGCTCACACTCTCCCAACATGCATTAGGTGGTCGGGAGATAACGCAGCCACGTGCTCACACTCTCCCAACATGCATTAGGTGGTCGGCAGATAACGCAGCCACGTGCTCACACTCTCCCAACATGCATTAGGTGGTCGGCAGATAACGCAGCCACGTGCTCACACTCTCCCAACATGCATTAGGTGGTCGGGAGATAACGCAGCCACGTGCTCACACTCTCCCAACATGCATTAGGTGGTCGGGAGATAACGCAGCCACGTGCTCACACTCTCCCAACATGCATTAGGTGGTCGGGAGATAACGCAGCCACGTGCTCACACTCTCCCAACATGCATTAGGTGGTCGGGAGATAACGCAGCCACGTGCTCACACTCTCCCAACATGCACTAGGTGGTCGGCAGATAACGCAGCCACGTGCTCACACTCTCCCAACATGCACTAGGTGCTTCGGCCTTGCATGCTCACCAGCCCTAGACACCAGGTAGGGTTCCAGATCCCCCAGCGCCCACATGGGCTGCACGCTGAACAGCGCCTGGAAGCGGTGCTCCGAGCACATCCAGCATGCATCCCCACACCACCCCGCACCAGATACTTACACGAGATAAGGCTCCAAATCTCCCAGCGTCCACATGAGCTGCATGCTGAACAGTGCCTGGAAGCGGTGCTCTGCCGTGGCTGGCAGCTGGTCACTCGGCAGAAAGTGCAGCCACGTGCTCTGTGCCCCTCCTGCCCACCTGCCCCTCCTGCCCACCTGCCCCTCCTGCCCACCTGCCCCTCCTGCCCGACATGCCCCCCCTGCCCACCTGCCCCTCCTGCCCACCTGCCCCTCCTGCCCGACATGCCCCCCCTGCCCACCTGCCCCTCCTGCCCACCTGTCCCACCTGCCCGACATGCCCCCCCTGCCCACCTGCCCCTCCTGCCCACCTGTCCCACCTGCCCGACATGCCCCCCCTGCCCACCTGCCCCTCCTGCCCACCTGTCCCACCTGCCCCTCCTGCCCCACAATATCTGCCCCACATGCCTGAGGTACGTACATGAGGTAGGGTTCAAGATCCCCTAAAGCCCACATGGGCTGCACGTTAAACAGCGCCTGGAAGCGGTGCTCTGCTGTGGCTGGCAGCTGGTCACTCGGCAGGAAGCGCAGCCACGTGCTCTGCGCCCCTCCCAACGGCTCACACTCCTGTTCCTCCTCCGTCTTCCCTGCTACGGTCGCTGCTGCTGCTGCTGCCGCCGCTGCTGCTGCTGGTCCTCCCACGTGCTGCAGGACTGCCAGGCCTCTCAGCCATGTGGCGTCCAGCGATTGGGCCATGGCGGGTGGGACCTTCTTTGCCCATGCTTCCATGAAAGAAGAGAGGCGCCAGCGCGTGCCTGCAGGGGTGCATGTGAGGGAAGATGTGCCATGTGGGGGAGTAGGGTGGATGGGCGGGTGGGTGAAGGGAGGGGGCAATAATAAGAAGCACCTTTTTGCCCATGCTTCCATGAAAGCAGAGAGGCGCCAGCGAGTGACTGCAGAGGTGCATGTGAGGGAGGAGGGAGGTGGATAGAGAGAGCATGGAGGTAACGCGATTGGGCCAGGGCAGGTGGGACCTTTTTTGCCCATGCCTCCATGAAAGCAGAGAGGCGCCAGCGAGTGACTGCAGAGGTGCATGTGAGGGAGGAGGGAGGTGGATAGAGAGAGCATGGAGGTAACGCGATTGGGCCAGGGCAGGTGGGACCTTTTTGCCCATGCCTCCATGAAAGCAGAGAGGCGCCAGCGAGTGTCTGGGGGAGAGGGTTTGCATGGGGAGGGTAAGGGAGATTGCGGGATGGTGCACATGGGTTTGCAGCGGTGTGAAGTGGTATGGCGATGGCGGGTGGCACCTTTTTCGCGCATGCTTTCACGAATGCAGAGAGGCGCCAACGATAGCCTGGGGGAGAGGATTGTCATGCAAGCGATGGTGCGGGCATGGGGCAGAGTGGGAAGCACCTGCTTCGCCCATGCATGCATGAAAACAGAAAGGCGGCTGCCGGTGCCTGAAGAGGTGCATGTGAGGGAGGAGGGAGGATAGGGAGAGCGGGGAGGGGAAGCGATAGGGGCATGGCATGGGATGCACGCCTGCTTCGGCCATGTGTGGATGGATGCAGAGAGACAAACAGAGCGAGTGCCCGAAGAAAGGAGCCAATACACCCTCCTGGGAGGGCATGGGCTGACTTTTGAGTCGACTCAAAAGTCAGGCCGAAGAGAGGAGCAACACACCCTCCTGGGAGGGCATGGGATAATAGTATCTGATTCTAGCAGCTGCCTGGTGTAGTGCCGACACACCTTCCACTGATCCAAGTGTGTTTCAGCTAACTCAAAACTTAAGAAAAGCAACAAGGGAAGGGGAGGGGTACCTGACTCAAACAGCTGCTGCCAGGATTCAGGGTTTTGAGACTTGGGGTTTAGGGGTAAGAGGGAGGGACGTGAGGGTGGGGAGAGGGGTACCTGATTCCAGCAGCTGCCTGGCGTAGTGACGACAGACCTTCCTCTCATCCAACTCCCACCACACGCACTCCCCCTCTTCCACTCCTCCACCCTCCCCTCCCTCTCCTTTCCCACAATCTTCCAACCCTCCATCGTCCGCTCCACTTCCCCCCACTCTGACGCTCCTCGCCTCCTCCCACTCTTCTCTCCTCCCCTTCCTCCTCCTCTTACCAAACACCTTCAGACAGTGCCTCACCAGCTCTGCCCTCGGACCCTCCCTTCTCTCCCCTTCCCCCTCTTCCCCTTCACGTTCTCCCCTCATCCTCTCTCCCCCTTCCGTTTTCCCCCCTTCCCCCTTCCCCCCTTCCCCGCACATAGCAGCCACGGTAGCAGCCTCAGGAATGGCACGCGGCGGCCAGTCATTGGCTGCTGCCGTCAGCAGCAGCAGGTGGAGGAGCGAGGCGAGGTATGCAGGGTCGACTCCCCGCCACATGTCACCGATCTATTCATCGACAGCACATGGAGATGGGCAGGCGGGGGGGTGGGGTGAGGAGAAATGTGGCTGAGAGCGTGTGGATGTGAGACCAATGAAGAGGAAGCAAGGGGATGATGGAAAAAGGGGAGCAGGAAGGGGAAGTGGGGAAAGAAATAACAAGAAGTTTTTTTCTTTCCCCACAAGCAGGAGAGAGGCCTTTCGGGGATAGGAGTTGGAGACTGCCCGCTGCAAACTGCAAGTGTTGGGGCCCACTGCAGTGTAACAGCACAGTGTGCCCACTGTAAGGCTTGATAATGTGCCAACCAACTGTAGCAAGCTTTGAATCACCTTCAGCCAATCTCCTGCCTGCCCCCAGAGCACACCCGCATTCTCTCACATTCTCACATCAACACAGTCTCACATCAACACATTCTCACATCAACACAGTCTCACATCAACACATTCTCACATCAACACAATCTCACATCAACACAGTCTCACATCAACACAGTCTCACATCAACACATTCTCACAGCAACACATTCTCACATCAACACATTCTCACATCAACACATTCTCACATCAACAAAGTCTCACATCAACACAGTCTCACATCAACACAGTCTCACATCAACACAGTCTCACATCAACACATTCTCACATCAACACAGTCTCACATCAACACATTCTCACATCAACACAATCTCACATCAACACAGTCTCACATCAACACAGTCTCACATCAACACATTCTCACAGCAACACATTCTCACATCAACACATTCTCACATCAACACATTCTCACATCAACAAAGTCTCACATCAACACAGTCTCACATCAACACAGTCTCACATCAACACAGTCTCACATCAACACAGTCTCACATCAACACAGTCTCACATCAACACATTCTCACATCAACACATTCTCACATCAACACATACTCACATCAACACATTCTCACATCAACACAGTCTCACTTGCACAGTGTTGAGGCTGCTCTTCTCTCCTCTCCTCTCCTCTCCTCTCCTCTCCTCTAGAGACCAGCTGCTACTCCTCTCCTCACAGTTTCTCTTCACCACTCTCCACCCATCTTCACCACTCTCCACCCATCTTCATCGCTCTCCACCCATCTTCATCACTCTCCTACACCCACCTTCACGGCACCAGCAGCCTCCAAACCAGCTCGAATCTCCTCCTCGCTTGCTTGCACCCGACCAACCAGCTCCTGCCACGTGCACCCTTTCCGTCTCCCCGTCTTCCCATTACCTCCCTCTCCTACACCCTTCCGTACTCCATTATACATTCCTCCTCCTCCCATCCCACCATCCCCTCTCCTCCCACCTCCTCCCTCCCCTCCTCCCTCTCCCTCCTCTCCCTCCCCTTCACCCCCTCTCAACTCCTCCTCCTCGTCCCGCTCGTTATAAGCACATGCAGACAGCAGGTGGGTCAGCCGGGCCAGCCTAGGCGCCACGGGAACAACCTCCAGGTGGCTGGACGCAACTGCTGCTGCAGCCACCCTCGGTATTGTCACATTTTGGGGCTTCTTGTCTTGAATAACCACATTCTCGCTGGAGTTTCCCATTGCAATTTCAGGAGTCCTTTCAGGCGTTTCTTCAGGTGTTTTTTCAGGTGTGTTTTCATCATGTGGAGGGACGAGGAGCAGCAGGTTGGTGGTGGTAACCAGCTTGAGTGCGAAGGTGCTGCTGCGAGTACAGAGAACTGCCTCGTCCCCCTCCTCCGGTGTACCCTTTATAACCAGCCTGTGATTTCATCTTGCACGGAACAAGATGTAGCAAATAGACAACAGGTGGTTAGATTAAGGCGAGAACAAGGAAAAGGTTGGTAAATAGCCAGGGTGGAGTGTGAGAATGGTAGGTCACATACCAACTAGTCACAATGCAATCAGAACCTCCTACTGTTGTTCTGGAAAAGCATACACCCATACAGCCATACACACTCGTCCATACCCATCCTATACCATCCACGTCCATCTGCACCCATCCGCACCCATCCACCACACTGATTCTCCCATGGCAGGAAAATGGCCAGAAGCAGTAACTGATTTTCCCATGCCGTGGCATCATCACACCCGCAGTCACCCACGGCCACGACTCGCCCCGTCCCAATCGCACGCCACACACTCGACTTTTGAGGCGCCTCAAAAGTCGCCACGTCCCAATCATACGCCACACACTGGACTTTTGAGGCGCCTCAAAAGTCGCCCCATCCCAACCATACGCCACACGCCACACACTCGCCCCCCCTCACCCTACTTTTGAGACGTCTCAAAAGTCACCCACGGCCACGACTCGCCCCGTCCCACTCACACGCAACACACCACACACTCCCCCGCCCCCCCCCCCCCCCCCCCCACCCTAGGCGCAGCAGGTTCCGCCAGCATCGACTCGCGCACTTCCAGGAGCGGTAAGAACCGGTTAGAAGCGGTAAGAAGCGGCAAGAGGTAGTCACTGATTCTCCGTTGCACTCGCGGCATCAACAACAGCAGCACCCACAACTCCGCACAACACAACCAGCACCACTCTGCCTGCCTGCCATGATCCCCGCATCACCATACCTGTCGCACAGCAGTTCACCCAGCATCTGCTCCTTTCGAGTCGACTCAAAAGTCACCCCGTCTCACCCGTCGTGCAGCAGCTCACCCCCAGCAGCATCGCCTCCTTCACTTCCGGAAGCTATCATTCACCCCCGCACTCTCCTTGTTGCGAGCCATACGTCACAACAACACACACACCATACCACTCGCCCCGCCTTACCCGTCCACCCACATTGTTCGACCGCCCACCCCCCTTCACCCATCGCTCAGCAACTCTGCTAGCATCGACTCGCCCACTACCAATAGATATCAAGGACATCCTCCCCCCCCCCCCCCCCCCCCCCCTTCCCCCCCCCACACACACTCCGCACTCTCCTTGTAAGCCACACGCCACACAACGCACCCCCCTCATCACTCTCCCCGCCTCACCAGTCGCACAGCAACTCCGCCAGCATCGACTCGCCCACTCCCAGATGGAATGACTAAGTCGCCCGTGGCAATGCGTCAGCGCACCGCACCCCCACACGCACTCCCCACCCACACTCTCCCCGCCTCACTCGTCGCACAGCAACTCCGCCAGCATCGACTCAGCCACTCCCAGAAGCCAGCTTCAGCCGGACCCGGCCAGAAGAAAAATCACTAATTTTCCCATCCCATGGCATCATCACATCGCAGTCACCCACGACTCGGCCCCCTCACACATCCACCCGCCCCCTCTCACCCGTCGCTCAGCAACTCTGCCAGCATCGACTCGTCCACTCCCAGGAGCTATCACTCCCCCCTCCCCCCCACTCTCCTGCTAACCCGTACGCCACACAACACAACACACCCCATACCATACCATTAACCCCAACCCCCTCTCACCCGTCGGTCAGCAGCTTTGCCAGCATCGACTCGTCCACTTCCAGAAGGAATCACCAACTCCCTCATGCCAACGCATCAGCACATCGTACCCTCAACGCCACGCGCCACACACACACCCCACACGAATCGCACCCCCTCACCCGTCGCGCAGCAACTCTGCCAGCATCGACTCGTCCACTTCCAGAAGCTTCACCTCTCCCCCGTCCGACCCCGCCCCGCCTCCCCCGCCACCGCTTCCCCCTGCGCCCGCTGCGCGCGCCTCCTGCTGCAGGAACGGCAGCAGCGAATCACGGCACGCCAGCTGGACGCTGTCGCCGACGGACATGTGGCACAGGCGGTCCGCCATGGCGCTGCGAGAATGGACCCTGCGGGGTCGACGACGAGCGAATCGATTCAAAGCATGGCGCTATTACTACGACATGCGGCACAGGCGGTTCGCCACGGCGCTACCAGGATGAACAGGCGTCGACGGAGTGTGCAGGTGTGCAGAGATGAACTTGCTTCGCTACAGTTGTCTTCGCTAAGTTGGCACAGTGAGTACATCGACTCGCGTCGATAGAGTGGTGAATTCGAACGAGTATCACATATCACTGTCGGAGTACCCAATACAAGCTTCTCTGTTCTTGTCAACAATACACTCAACAAATTAAACTTGCAGGGACTCAACTTAAGCTTGCTTTTGTGTAGTAGGAAATTTCCACGTTTCTTCCTTCTCACTTCTAAAAGAAACATATTATTACCGTAAATGCCTCAAACACTCACAATATTGTTACCAGTAATCCACTTGAAATAAGGCTCAACATGGGGCTTGCAATAATTTCTTCACAAACGCCCATCAGACAATCATTTATTCTTAGATGCCCACCATCCATCCAGCCATGTGTGCGCCACATCTCCTCCCCTTCCCCACCATCCTCACCCTCTTCCCCATCATCATCCTCACCCCTATGCTATCACATCAACCAGGCTTCCGTTTTCATCTCCAGCTCCCTATCACCTCTCCCCTCCATCTCAATCTCTTCTACGTATTTCTTCCTCCTCCGCCCTCCCATCACCATGCTTTCAGTCCACTAACCCAATCGCCTATATCCTATCGCCTCTCCTCCATTTCAAGCTCCTCGATGTCATCGTCATCACCATCATCCTCATCCTCATCCTCCTCCCCATCACCAGCAGCAGCAACAGCAGCAGCCAGAGCCGCCTGCTGCGCCTCCCCATTCATCCCCACCCCTGCCCCCATCCCTGCCGCACCTCCCGCTCCCCCAAAGTCGTTCCATGGCAGCATCGCCTCTAGAAACACCATCAGAGGGTTCCTCCCTGCTAGATCCACCTGCTGCCCCTGCCCCTGCCTTGCCCCTCCTCCCCCTGCCCCTGCACCCATTCCCCCTCCTCCTCCCCCTCCGCCTCCCCCGCCCCCACCAGCAGCGCCAGCGCCTGCACCAATCAAGAAGCCGAGACCGTGGGCTCCCGGGCGGCGCTGCCGGCCGGCTTCGTCTTGTTGCATCGCCATGAGCTCCTCGGGCGGCAGAGTCGGGGCGGCATCGGAGAAATCGGATAGCAGAAGGTGGCGGTATCTGTGAGCGTCATGATTGACGGAGGGGGGGGCGAGGGAGGCGTGAGAGTGGAGAGCGGGGAAAGAGAAAGGAGAGGGGCGTAGCGGGTGGGTAAGGAGAGATGCGTAGGGCGAAATGAGAACGGCGTAAGACATGAAGTCAAGAAGGAGAGTGGCGGTACCTGTGAGTGCTATGATTGACGGTGGGGGAAAGGAGGGAGGTGAACGAAAGGCGAACGGCAGAACACATGCAGCTAATGAATGAAAAGTGACACGTGAGATGAACGCAACGGGCACAAGCAATTAGTGCCCTCAATCTCCCAAGCTCAGCCCTTAATCCATGAAATCTGAACGGAAAAGACACCTCCCGGACGCACTTCCAGCTCTCCATCTCCCCATCCCCAACGCCCTCCTGCCTCTCCCTCTGCAAAGGCTAATCCCAACCCACCAACCCAGCACAGAATGCCTACAAGTTTAGAAACCAGCACTCACGCGTTCAATCCTGACGGAAACGACACCTCCCGCACGCACTGCCAGCTCTCCATCTCCCCGTCCCCGCGGCCCTCCCGCCTCTCCCTCTCCACCGTCGCCACCACCTCCCCCGCCACGCGCTTCAGCAGCGCCTGCACGCCCTCCCCCCGCCACAGCACGGCACTGCGCTCCACGTACAGCCGCACCAGATGCTCCAATGACGCGCTGCCAGGTGTTGTCCTCGCGAATAGTGGGTGCTTGAGAATGGACGTCCAGGATGCGTCGGTCTTGATCGGGGCCTTTTCTACTAACCCCTTCAGCACGTACCTGGTGGAAGGAAGGAGGAGGAGAGGAGGGAGGAAGAGAGGAGGGGTTGCTCTCGCGAACAGCGGGTGCGTGATATCTAGGAGGATGAGTATTTTTCAAGAGGCCCTTGGGGACGTAACTGGTGGGAATAAGACGAGGAGGGGAGGAGGGGAGGAGGGGAGGAGGGGAGGTTCACACCTCACCACTAGATGATTAAGAGGACAGGAGGAACGGTGGAGATGAGGGCATGAGACGTACGGGTGCAGGAAGAGGGCATCGCGCAGGAGAGACGCGGCGTCAGGAGCAGCAGCAGCAGCGGCAGCAGCAGCAGCAGCAGCAGCGGCAGCGGCACGGTTCCTGCCAGCTGGCGACGCGCCATTGGCCGCCTCCCCACTCCCCTCCCCCCTCTCCCCCTCTCCATCCCCCTCGGCCTCCCCCAGCCTCGCCTGGGCCAGGGCGAAGCAGAAGTTGGGCAGCACAGCCAGTGACGTGTCACCCCCCCATTGGTCCACGAAATCGTGCAGCCAGGTGAACTGGCGTGCTCTGAGGGCGTAGAAGTCAATGCACTGACCGGTGGGGGAAGAAACACGTGGGGAGAAGGTGAGAAACGAGAGAAGGGAGAGTGGGGCGTCAGTGAAGGTGAACTGGCGCGGCCTGAGGGCGTAGAAGTCTATGCACTGATGGGTAAAAAGAGGGAGGGTGGGGGTGGGGTTAAGAGAGGGTCAGGACAAGAGAGGGTGGGGGTAAGAGAGGGTGGGGGTAAGAGAGGGTGGGGGTAAGAGAGGGTGGGGGTAAGAGAGGGTGGGGGTAAGAGAGGGTGGGGGTACGAGAGGGTGGGGGTAAGAGAGGGTGGGGGTAAGAGAGGGTGGGGTTAAGAGAGGGTGGGGGTAAGAGAGGGTGGGGGTAAGAGAGGGTGGGGGTAAGAGAGGGTGGGTGTAAGAGAGGGTGGGGGTAAGAGAGGGTGGGGGTAAGAGAGGGTGGGGGTAAGAGAGGGTGGGGGTAAGAGAGGGTGGGGGTGGGGGTGGGGGTGGGGTGGACGGCGGAATGGAGGAGCATTGAGAAGACAGCGAACTGAAAACGTGCAGCCAGGAGGACTGACGCGCCCTGAGGGCACAGAAGTCGATGCACTGGCGGGGCGGGTACGGTGGGGGAAAGGGGGACGGGGTAGGGTGGGGGAAAGGGTGGAGGCAGGGAGAGGAGGGCATATAAGTTGACGCACTGATGGGTGGGTGCAGTGCAGGTGGGGATGGGTGCGGGGGTGGGAATGGAGGGAAGGGGAGAAGGGGGGATGGGGGAGGCAGGGAAAGGAGGTGAAATGGCGTGCTGTGAGAACGTAGAAGTCGAAGCACTGATGGGTAAAGGGAGGGGGGCAAGGGTGGGGGGATGGGGTGGGGTGGGGTTGGGCAGAAGGAAGGAGCGTAGAGGAGAAAGTGCACCAAAGTCGTGCAGCCAGGTGAACTGGTGCGCCCTGATGGTAGGCAGGCAGACAGAGACCACACCCTGTAGGCACTGCACAAACACTGCACTGCACTGCACTGCACTGCACTGCACTGCACTGCACTGCACGGCACTGCACGGCACTGCACTGCAAATCACTTCATTGCACTGCACTGCACTGCATTGCATCGCTCAGGAGTATGAAAACTCACTTTTGAGAATTCTCAAAAGCGACTGCACTGCATCACTCAGAAGTATGGGATCTCACCTGCAGAGCACCGAGGGGGTCGGTGTCCGGACCAAGTGAGAGCAGCAGGCGGCAGGCAGAGCTCAGCTCAAAGGCAGCGCAGTGGCAGCCCCTGCGACTCCTCTAGGGTAGGAAGGCAGGCGGGCAGGCGGACAGCACACAGCAGAGTAAAAGGCCAGCCACAGCCACCCACCTGGAGAGCGCCAAGAGGGTCGGTGTCGGGATCGAGGGAGAGCAGCAGGCGACATAGCTCAAAGGCAGCGCGGTGGCACCCCCTGCGACCCACGTGGTGCATGTGACGGAAGAGAGCATCGAAGAGCGCTCGATTGGGCTCGTGGGCGAAATCCAGGCTGGTACAGAGGCGGATGGCAGGGAAAAGAGGTGGAGGGAAAAGGGTAAGGTGAGACTAGCTGCCCCTGCGACCCACGTGGTGCATGTGACGGAAGAAGAGAGCATCGAAGAGCGCCATGTTGGGGTCGTGGGAAAACTCCAGGCTGATGGTAGAGGGAGAAGAGAAGGGTAGGAAGAGAGGGGGTGAAGGGCGCACAAAGGAGACGAAAATGACAACTCCATGCAGCCCCCTGCGACCCACGTGGTGCATGTGACAGAAGAGCGCATCGAAGAGGGATCGATTGGGCTTGTGGCCGAATTCCAGGCTGGCAAGGGGGGGAATGAGAAAGGAAAAATGGAAGGGGACAGGCGGCATATGGCGCTTGATTGGATGAGAATGGCAGCCCCTGTGACCACGTGGTGCATGTGGCAGAAAAAGAGAGCATCGAAGAGCGCCCTGTTGGGCTCGTGGGCGAATTCCAGGCTGGTATGGGGGGGCAATGGAAAGAGAATGGCAGCAAGTGGGAGGAATGGCAGCAAGTGGGAAGAATGGCAGCAAGTGGGAGGGATGGCAGCGGAAGGAAAGGGAAAACGGGCAGAGGAGTGAGACAAATAAAAGATGGCATGCTAATGGAAAGAGAGTCAAGGAATAGCCAACCATGCACACACTGACTGACGCACCGGCAGGTCCCCAGCGAGGGGTTTAACCAGGGATGTCACGCCGCCTCCAGCAGGAAGAGCGCCAATGAGCACTCAGGCATGCACACACACGCATGCATGCACCGTCATGCACACACACGCATGCATGCACCGTCATGCACACACACGCATGCATGCACCGTCATGTACACACACGCATGCATGCACCGTCATGCACACACACGCATGCATGCACCGTCATGCACACACACACATGCATGTACCGTCATGCACACACACGCATGCATGCACCGTCATGTACACACACGCATGCATGCACCGTCATGTACACACACGCATGCATGCACCGTCATGCACACACACGCATGCATGCACCGTCATGCACACACACGCATGCATGCACCGTCATGTACACACACAGCGTCGCGCACTCTCACCGGCAGGTCCCCAGAGCAGGAAGAGCGGCAATGAGCGCTCCACCATACTCACACACACACATACGCACCGTCAGAGAGCAGAGTAACCATCATATACACTCACCGGCAAGTTCCCAACGAGGGGTTGAACCAGGGATGCCATGCTGCCTCCAGCAGGAAGAGCGCCCGCTCAAGGAGGTCTGCTGACGTCTGCACCTCGCCCACCTAACACAGGGGGCATTGGGGAAGAGCAAGGGGCGTTGGGAAAGAGATGAGCATGCACTAGCATGAAAGCATGTGGCGCAGGGTGCCTCCAGCAGGAAGAGCGCTCGCTCAAGGAGGTCTGCTGACGTCTGCACCTCTCCCACCTGGCACGAGAAAGAGACAGGGGGCGATATTGAAGGATGCATATGACGCATGTATCAGAATGGGCAGTGGAGGAGAGGGAGGAGAAGGAGGAGGAGGAGGAGGAGGAGGAGGAGGAGGAGGAGGAGGAGGAGGAGGAGGAGGAGGAGGAGGAGGAGGAGGAGGAGGAGGAGGAAGAGGAGGAGGAGGAGGAGGAGGAGGAGGATGTGGAGGAGGAGGAGGAGGAGGAGGAGGAGGAGGAGGAGGAGGAGGAGGAGGAGGAGGAGGAGGAGGAGGAGGATGAGGAGGAGGAGGAGGAGGAGGAGGAGGAGGAGGAGGAGGAGGAGGAGGAGGAGGAGGAGGAGGAGGAGGAGGAGGAGGAGGCAGATGGGCATGCAGTAACATGGGAGGCAGTGGTATGGGCGGATTCCAGCAATAAGAAGGTGACATGGCAAGGGCATGTGACATGGCAAGGGCATGTGACATGTGGTATGTGACACAAACAGGTGCTGCTTGCTGCTATCACAATTCGCGAAAGAGAGAAGCCACGTGTAAAAAGAGTACTTTTGAGATGTCTCAAGGGTACTCTTTTTACACGTGGTCACAATTCGCACTCACACCAGGCAAGCATCATCACCCACACACACCTCACCTGCTTGTACACCTCTGATAGCGCCAACAACCCCTCCACGTGGTACGGGTGGTGGGCCAAACACAAACAGAGAGTCTCCTGGTTAATATCATAGGAAGTTTCCTCTTCCTGCCACCGACCTCCTGACCTGCTTGTACACCTCAGAAAGAACCAACAGCCCCTCCACGTCGCAGGGGTGGTGTGCCACGAAGAACCCCAGCTGGTTGGGGTGGTGCGATGCCACGGTCTGCTCAAACCTGCATGCTGCTAGCTGCTGAGACAGTCTCCCCCACGCAAAGGCATCACCCCATACAAGCGCATCATCCCACCCACCTGCTTGTACACCTCTGAGAGCGCCAACAGCCCCTCCACGTGGTAGGGGTGGTGCGCCACGAACAGCCCCAGCTGGTTGGGGTCATGCGATGCCACCGTCTGCTCAAACAGGTGCTGCGCCGCGCGGTACGTGGCCGACCGCACGTAGCGAAACACACGCACGGGGAGCGCAGGGAACGCCGCAGATACCCCCCCACCCACGCCCCCTGCAGCATCACTAGCAGCAGCGGCACTAGACGTAGCAGCAGCAGCAGCAGCAGCAGCAGCAGCAGGGGCGGCGGCAGTGCCTGCGCCCTTCCTTTCGCACACAAACTCCATGGTAAGCCCCTTCTCCGCCACTGCCCCTGGCGGCCAGTGCTCCCTCTCCTGCACCAGCAGCGCCCTCCTCCCCACACTCCCTCCCCCTCCCCCTCCTCCTCCACGCCTCCCCCGCACACCTCCCCTCACACCCATCCCTCCTCCTGCTCCTCCTGCTCCTCCTGCGCCTCCTTCTCCTCCCCCTGCTTGCCGCTCCACCTGCCGGATCACCTTGGAGCCAAAGATGCGCTTCAGCTCATCGTCTGCTCGCAGGAGCCGGGTTTCCACCGCTAGAAGCGGCCGCGCTGACGTCACAGGACCCCCTGCTACCGCCGCTGCTGACGTCATAGGATCCCCTGCTGCTGCTGGTGCTGCTGAGGGTGCTGCAACTACTGCTGCTTGGCCCTCGATTGCAGCCAAAGCGCGCTCTATTTCAGTGTCTTCCCCCCCCCCTCCTAGACCTGAGTTTCTCTGCTTTCCTCCTACTCCTGCATCCTCTCCTCCCCCTCCTCCCCCTCCCCCCTTCTTCTTCCCCTTCCCCTTCTTTTTCTTCTTGCCACTCTTCCGTTGCCTCTCCATCCGTCTACGCTCCTCCTCTTCCTCCTCCGCCTCCTCCTCCCCTTCAACCTCCTCCTCTTCCTCCACACCCTCCTCCTTCTGCTGCCCCTTCGCATCTCTGCTCTCGCCACCACCTGCAATGCTCCCCTTTCCCTCCGCTTCCTCCTCCTCCTCGCCTACCTCCGTCTCTCCCTCGCCCTGCCAGCAAGGAAACCGAAGGAAGAGAACCAAACACGGGACCCTGGAGCAAATGAACAAGGGAAGGAGCTTGGGGTTGGCCGATCTCGCGCATTACTCTGATGAGATACGATACGAGACGACTTTTGGGTCGAATCAAAAGGCACAAAGGAAGCAGGTTGTGGTTATTATCGCTTGGTGCAAGAGGTGTCAAAACTGTGAGTGATAAGCAAAGGAAGCAGGTTGGGGGTCGCTCGTCTCGTGCTGTACTCCTGCGTTCATCTCCAATGATGAACGAGATCGGAGAGGCAGGGGACAACGAAAGGACAAAGCTTGCGATCTCCTTTCGTGGCTAATCGCATACTGTTGTCCCCAGCATACTGGCTCGCGAGTAGCCACGAAAGGACAAAGCTTCCACACAACAAGCTGTCGCTCAAGCTGTCACTCAATCGCTCAGGCTGTCGCAAATCCTGTTGCACACGCCGTCGCACAAGCCATCGCACCAAGCCACAATTGCGACCCAGCACACAGCACGTACATCCATGTCTAGAAGGTCGAACGCATTCCGCGCAGCCGCTATCAGTTTCGAATCAACCTCATCCTCCTCCTCCTCCTCTTCCTCCTCCTCGTCCTCCCTCTCCTCTCCTTCCTCCCTATCCCCTTCCTCCGCTCTCCCCCCTCCCCCCTCCGCGGCCTCGGCGCGCTCAGCGCCGGAAGCCGCCTTTAGCTTCACGCTTTCCGCCTCGCGCTGCTGCTGCTCCAGTAAACGACGGACCATGCGAGTCGACATGGCTACAGTAAACCACCTCGCATGCTATTAGCCACGAAAGGACGTACTTGAAAACACTAGAATGGGCCTCCACGAGAACCACGAGCAGATCGAGAGTGTTTGACCACTACTAGCGCTGCAAGGTGACTAGGTAAAGCGTGGATTGCGGCCGACCGTTAGATTCCCGGTCGCGGAATCGGAGAGGCAAGCTGCTGCGCCTACGGCGCAAAATGTGCTGTACCTGCCGTACAGGTTCGCGGGAACCAGAGGCTAGAGCCCAGGTCAGGTATTATCCTGAAACGACTACTCGCTCGTAGGAGTCTTTGACAGGGGGTAACTCGGTAAGAGTACAATAGAGAACTAACTCTGCCCACATTAACAAAAAGGCTACAAGTTAAATAAGTACTACAAACAGACTCCATACATCCATAAGTCATCCAACGGATACATAAAATAAAAATTATATGATTTTATATATTATTTTCAGTCTCTTCTCTCGCGCGTACTAGTGTGCGAATACAAGAGAGGCCTGCCATTAAATAACCTGAACGTATATACATATAGCGGGATACTGTACATCTAACCGTCTAAATAGGTTCCAAATCTCGGCCCTTGAATGGAGGTTACGTCACCTACGCGCAGACCTCAGCACCGAACCTACGCAGGTTCGTTATTTTAGAGAGGTTCAGTGCGGTCCCAGCTCTAGACCTCGTTAGATTTATTCGCCACCGGACTGAAACGTCTAGAAAATGTTTGAACCCCGCAAAAAATACTACGAACCTGTGCAGGTTCGGTGTTGGGGATCAACGTGTTGACGCGTTCTGAGGCTTGTGTAGCCCTCGAATCGAACCACTGGGGATCCACCGACCCCTAGTTCCTAGAAAATCTTCCAACCAAAGGAAATCGCCGGAATTCTGCGGTGCAATCTTCCTTCCACCTCGCCGCTGGTCTCGTCTGTTTTCGCTCTCGACCCTCGATCTCCGTCGCACACAGGCGCCTACCATGCCCAGGACGGATTAAAAGCGTTGAGGGCGTGTACTGAACAAATCCTAGTGAATCCGTGACATTTTTTGTTTCCACCTTCAGTCTCGCCCACGCTTCGGAACTTCCAACTTTCCCCCCTTTTTTGTAGATCCAATAATTTGGCGCCCCCAGGTTCATATTTTTTTTACAGACCCGAAGACTGAGACAATCACGAACGCGCCCGTAGACTCGCCATATCTTCCCTCACGGCATGCCACCAGCAACTAGTATCAGTGCGCACCAAAAACCGTAGGTAGTTGGATCCATACTTCTGCCTCCAGTCGAGTTTCCTGAGACCCCCGATCCACCACCTTTACCCACCCATCCACACCCCGTCCGCTCCATCCAAGCCATACACGTTTTGCTTGCGGATTTGCAGACCTCCGCATTCATTACCGCAGCCCTATTACCACGCGGCACAGTCAAGCCTTCGCAGACTGCCGCAGTGGGTAGCGGCGTCATCACCATACCTCGAACCTTCGCAGTCTTCCTATTCTGGAAATTCGAGCTTATTCCTCAGATCCGGGGCATCATCAACCATACACCATTCATAGACCATATCCGCTTTTTTTCTTTATCCTAAACACGTGAATCTCCCGCAGACTCGCTCCTTATCTTACCTTGCCGTACCCTAATTAGGAGTACCGTCAACAGACCCCTTTCTTACCTTACGTTGCAGTATCCTAAACATGGACCCAGCAGCACACCCATACCTAACTTATAGGGGCCACTCGCGTCCCGGCGATTTGATCTCACATTACGCCGACAGCGACGACGCCAGCAGCCCGAAGAAGCTTCGCCGAAGGACTCTGGCATCCGACGTGCTTCCGCTGCCGCTCTGGCTCACAAACACTGTCTTTTTGCTCACATTTATCTTCTCCTGCTGCTACCTCCTCCAGCAATGGCGCGAGCAGCTCTACTCTTCGGAGAAGCTTCACGAGCTGCTGTGGCGCGATCTCGTCGCCGTCTGCCTCGGTATGGGCTCCTTCATTTACCTTATAAACTTCTTCGGGGTCGGATTCGTTCAGTCGGCCATCGAGCAGAGCATGCTTTCCGAGGAGGAGGATGCGAAGGAGAGAGAAGAGGAGGACGATGACGAGGAGGGGGAAGATGAGGAAGAGGAGGAGAAAGACCCAAAGGAGCTGCTTTCCCGCCACAGGCGCAACCATCGGCGCAACCATTCGCGCGGGCACTATGCCCCCCATCAACCGGAGCCCTGGTATAAGCCCGAACCGATCCCAACTCCCGTTACTGCCACCCCCGCTACTACCAACCCCTCCACTGCCACCTCCGCCACTGCCACCCTCGCTACAATCACATCCGCTTCAAGCGCGCCTGCTCCCGCGGCGCCCAAGTCCTGCACTTTCAAGCTCGACAGTTCGTCCTCGCTACCAGACATCCCGTTACAGGACCTCCCGGACGACGACATTGCGCGCGCCGTCGCGCGCGGCGCCATCCCCATGCATTCCCTCGAAACCCAACTCGGCAACACTCTCCGCGCCGCCGCGGTCCGCCGGCGCGCCGTGGAGATCAAAACAGGCCGCTCGCTCGCGGGGCTGCCCCTCGAGAACTACGACTACGACGCGATCCGCGGCGCGTGCTGCGAGATGGTCGTCGGCCACGTGACGATCCCCGTCGGCGTCGCAGGCCCTCTGCGACTCGACGACGCGGAGTTCTTCGTACCCATGGCGACGACCGAAGGCTGCCTCGTCGCCAGCACCAACCGCGGCTGCAAGGCCATCTGCGCCGCGGGCGGCGCGCGCAGCGTCGTGCTGCGCGACGGCATGACCCGCGCGCCCGCCGTGCAGCTCCCCTCCGCGCTCCGCGCGGCGGAACTAAAAGCCTTCGCGGAGAACCCGCGCAACTGGGCGCTCCTCGCGGACGCCTTCAACAGCAGCAGCCGCTTCGCGCGCCTGCAAACCCTAAGCGTGGCGGTGGCGGGGCGCAACGCGTTCATCCGCGTGGAGAGCAGCACGGGCGACGCGATGGGCATGAACATGGTTTCGAAAGGCACGGGGAACGTGCTGGGCGTGCTCGGCGCGCATTTCCCGGACATGCGCGTGGTCAGCATGTCGGGCAACTACTGCGCGGATAAGAAGGCCACTGCTGTGAACTGGATCAAGGGGCGCGGCAAATCCGTCGTCTGCGAAGTCACCATCCCCGGCCGCGTGGTACGTCTGTTTTTTTTTTCCCCCCCCAATTTTTTTATTTGACTGCACTCGCGTCCCCCTTCTTTCACTCATCTTTTTCTTCCCTCTTTCCGCTCACGATCAGGAACCTGGTGGGATTGACCATGCCTCAACCGTTCCACACCCCTCGGTGTTCCCGCTACTTCCCTCCCTGCTCCCTCATGCCGCCCCTACAGGTCGAGTCGGTGCTCAAGACAACAGTTGCCGCCCTGGTGGAGCTGAACACGACAAAGAACCTCGTCGGCTCAGCCCTGGCGGGCGCGGTGGGCGGCTGCAACGCGCACGCGAGCAACATCGTGACGGCCGTGTTCCTGGCCACGGGGCAGGACCCCGCGCAGAACGTGGAGAGCTCGCAGTGCCTCACGCTGCTCGAGGCGGCCAATGATGGGGCCGACCTGCACGCCTCCGTCACGCTGCCTGCTATTGAAGTCGGCACCGTTGGCGGAGGAACCTTCCTTGCCCCGCAGGTGAGCAGGCCGTTTCCCTCCTTGTGTCTTTCGCAATTTAGAATGAAAGGTGTGCACGGTGCACCAAGCACCGGGCAGTGGCGTGGCGGTCACTATCGGGTCATTGTCGTGTCATTATGCATCTTCAGCTATCCCGCCTCAACATCGGCCTTACTCCCCTCTTCCCGCTCTCTCTTCTCACCTTCCGCTCTCCCAGGCGGCTGCCCTATCCCTGCTAGGCGTGAAGGGGTCCCACAGCACGCAGCCAGGGGCGAACGCACAGCAGCTGGCGCGGGTGGTGGCGGCAGCAGTGCTGGCGGGGGAGCTTTCTCTCTGCTCCGCCCTCGCCTCGGGCCACCTCGTGCAGGCGCACCTCAAATACAACCGCTCCACCCTCAATGCTGCCTCCTCTTCAGCTGCGGTGGCGTCTGCTGCTGCTGGGCCAGCTTTGGCTGTGTCTGGCAGGGATTCATCAAAGGAGGGTGCTCCGGAGGGCCTTTGCATGGTCAGCAAATGCTGACTTAGGGCGCATTGCTTGGGGCTATTTGATTTGTTTGCGCCTGAGTGGCCTAGCTAAAGCCGCCATGTGGGATTGCTGACTGCTGCTGCTGTTGTTGCTGTTACTGCTGCTGCTGTTGTTGCTGTTACTGCTGCTGCGTCTGCTGCTGCTGCTGGTGAAGATGATGTCATGCGAGCTGTGTTCTCCTTGTCATGCGAGCTGTGCTGCAGTCAGCTTTCCCACACGGTGGATTATGAGGATGTGTGTGCTTGTTTGTGCATTGAGGGTTGGTTTGGTTTGGCTTGATTGTTTTGCCTGGTTTTATTAAACTTGCTTTGCACATTGGTGTTTGTTTGTTCCCCAAAGGTGCTGTGTGTGTTATGCACTTATGGGTTTGAATGACATATTGTGCATTCAGTGTTTTGCTAGTCGGTTTGTAGAAATGATATGTGCACCAACCAATCCGATTTATCCTGTTGACTGCACTTACTGATCACATAACACAGCAAATACTGAAAACGCTGGGGAGGAACATAGTTCTCCAAGTGAATTGCAACATTTTCAGACTTGAAATATATCCTAAGGAATTTTACCAGAAATTATGTTGCATGCGAATTCGTTTTCCTTTTTCCAGCGTAGAACCGAGTGTAGCAGCTGCAAAATTGACTCGTTTGCAGATTGTGGGGCTCCGCAGTCAGGTCAGGATCCATCCAGCAGACGTGTAGCACACGGCACCTCTTTCTCGAATTTCGATCGACTCTGCTCGGTTCGTTAAAGCCCGAGTACAGCATGTTATTTTCAAGTTCAAGATTCTTGAACTTGAAATCGTAAAAAACAGGGTTACCCTACTTTGTTTGAGGAAACTCTCGCGACTCTGGGACAACGCCTAGCGACACTCTACGCTCATTGGCTTTTGTGCACCATCGCAAAACAGAACCAAACGTCGCTCAGGTTGGCCCACTCTTTGGCTCTCACATATCTTGAACACCTAGTAGTACTCATGATCGGCCTAGTCCCTCGCGTATTTGAAAGCCAGGCATCAGCTAGTTCCCCTAACCGCGTTTTTTACGGCAACTGGCGTCACTCATGCTGTCTCGCCAATAGCTGGACACACGATATTTACATACATTTTCGCGTTACTCACACGGAACGTGAGTCACAAACGAGTGCTTCACAATGCTACCCCTCGTTTAGCGCGCGACGTCACCCGCGCTCCCCCTCGCCACCCGCGCCTGTCCTCGTCACTCGCGCCTACCCTCGTCACTCGCGCCTGCCCGGGATTCCGTGCTTCGCCTCGTCATGCGCCACCCTTAGTCACCCGCGTGACGCTTCGTCACGCGCGTTTCCCTTCGTCACGCGCGATTCCCTTCGTCACACGCATTTCCGTTGCGTCGCGCACGTGCCTTCTCGTCACGCGCGCTTCCCCTCGTTGCACGCTCTCCTTCCCTCGTCACACGCGTTTCCCCTCGTTACGCGCTATCCTCCCCTCGTTACGCGCGCTTCCACCCGTTACGCGCACTCCTCCCCTCGTCACGCGCTCAACCATCACTCGCGATCTTCCGTATATCACTAGCTGAAGCCGACGTCACGCGCATGTGTCGTTGCCCCAGTTGCTCCTCGATCCCCTCGCCTCCCGTCGTCGCCTCCGCCACCCCAATTGGGAAGCGTTTGTCCTTATCGCCACTACCCGCGTCGCCATCGACACCATCGTGTGTAGCAACTCCCCCATACGCCCTCTCCTTCCAGCTGCAGTGAGTGCATACTGATGTGAGGGTCAGAGCGGGAGGGACACATGGGGATGGACAGCTGAGGCGGGGATGGTGTCACAGTGAAAGAATGATTGGGGGGGCGGGGGACGGGAAGGGAGCGGGCGGGGGAGATGAGAAGGACAGAAGGGGAGAGACAGAGGGGGGAGGAACAGGGGGGAGGACAGAGGGGGAGAGACAGAGGGGGAAGGACAAATGGGGAAAGACAGAGGGGGAAGGACACAGGTGGAGAGACAGAGGGTGAAGGGCCGACGGGGAGAGACAGAAGGGGAAGGACGGAGGGGGAGGAACAGAGGGGGAGGGGCAGAGATTGAGAGACAGAGGGTGAGAGCGGGTACTTCCCTCACTCCCTCTCCCCGTCGACTTCACTTCCCCCTCATTGTTTTCACCCCTCTTTATTTTGACCAATCTCTCTTTCTCCCACCAGCTCTGTTTACCCCCCAATCTATTCTCCTTTACCTCACCTGCTTCCCCCTTCCCTCCCGCCCTGCTTCTCCCATCCCTCTGCCCTGCTTCCCCCCTCCCTCCCCCCTGTTTCCCCCCTCCTTCTGCCATGCTCCCCCCATCCTTCTGCCCTGATTCCCCCCTTCCTCCGCCCTGCTTCCCCCCTCCTTCTGCCATGCTTCCCCCATCCCTCCGCCCTGCTTCCCCCCTCCTTCTGCCATGCTTCCCCCATCCCTCCGCCCTGCTTCCCCCCTCCCTCTGCCCTGCTTCCCCCCTCATTCTGCCATGCTTCCCCCATCCTTCTGCCCTGATTCCCCCCTTCCTCTGCCCTGCTTCCCCCCTCCCTCCGCCCTGCTTCCCCCATCCCTATGCCCTGCTTCCCCCCTCCCTCCGCCCCGCTTCCCCCCTCCCTCCGCCCTGCTTCCCCCCTCCCTCTGCCCTGCTTCCCCCCTCCCTCCGCCCTACTTCCCCCCTCCCTCCGCCCTACTTCCCCCCTCCCTCCGCCCTTCTTCCCCCCTCCCTATGCAGCGTAAAGGGAGTTGCAGCAGGCTCAAGAAAGTGTTGAGCGAACCCTCAACAGCTAGAACAGAAGACAATACTCGCATTTACCTTGACATGTGTACACCATATTGCACAAGTTGCATACCTCAGTGATGTGCCCAGTTGCATCATGTAACAATGCTTTATCTATGGATGTAAGGTCTGCAAGTTACAGATGTTATCTACGTCATCAAAGCTATCGCATGCGCTGGAAATCTAGAATGAACTGTTGTAATATGCTGTCAGATCGTTTGATTGATACACTAATGCCACACACAAGCCGGTACAACTGTATAGAGCTTCACTATTTGGTTCCACCAAGGTGCAAAGAGCTTCACTCAAGAACAAAAGGGCTGGATTGATGTCCATTGTGGTGCTGTTGAGGAAAAAACAGAAAGGAGAGGAGAAGCAGAGGGTAAGCTGGAGGGTTAGGAAGGGTGAGCAGGGGGGAGGAAGGCTAGCACGGGGGAAAGGAAGGGTAAGCCAGGGGGGACCATAATGAACAGCAGGGGGGAAATGAGGGGACGCAGGGGCGAAAATGAGGGGAATCAGGGGCGGAAATGAGGGGAAGCAAGGGAGGAAATGCAGGACACAGAGGAAGGGAGGAGGTGCGGAAGACAGGAAGGGAGCAAGGGAGGAGATTGGATGAGGGAGGGAACAAGGGACTAGCAGGGAGGAAATAGGGGGCTAACAGGGGGGAAGCAAGGGGCTAGCGGGGGGGTGGACAAGAGTATAGCAGGGTGAAAAGTAGGAGGAGATCGGAAGCGGGGGAGGAGGAGAAAAGGGGAGAGAAGGATTTGGGGGGACAGGGAAGATGGGAGAGGGAAGGGAGGAGATTGGATGAGGGGGGAAAGAGAGATGAGGAGAATGGTGGAGGGAGGAAAGGGAAGGGAGTAGATTGGACGAGGGAGGAGAGGGAATGGAGGAGATTGGAAGAGGGAGGAGAGGGAAGGGAGGGGCGTAAGGGGGTGGAGAGGAACAGGGCAAGCAGCGGGGGACAATGAAGGAAATGAGAAGGAGAAATTAGGGGAAGGAGAGGGCGGAAAGGAGGGGAAGCAGGGGCAGAAAGGAGGGGAAGGAGGGGCGGAAAGGAGGGGAAGCAGGGGGGGAAAGGAGGGGAAGCAGGGGCGGAAAGGAGGGGAAGCAGGGGGGGAAAGGAGGGGAAGCAGGGGGGGAAAGGAGCGTGTGCTGCGCGTCGCCAGCACCTCGCGCTGCTCGTCGCCCGGGCTCCACCGCTGATAGTCGCGCGGTCACGCGGGCTGCTCGGCATCCGGTGCGCGGGCTGCTCGTCACCCGGTGCGCGGGCTGCTCGTCACACGGTGCGCGGGCTGCTCGTCACCCGGTGCGCGCGCTGCTCGTCACCCGGTGCGCGGGCTGCTCGTCACCCGGTGCGCGGGCTGCTCGTCACCCGGTCCGCGGGCTGCTCGTCACACGGTGCGCGGGCTGCTCGTCACCCGGTGCGCGGGCTGCTCGTCATTTCCGTTGCGTCGCGCTGCTCGTCACCCGGTGCGCGCGCTGCTCGTCACCCGGTGCGCGGGCTGCGCGTCGCCTGGAACGTGAGATGCTACTAGATACCTGGAGCGGGTGCTTCTCGGCGCCCGGTGCATGTGCCAGGGACTCGCGCGGTCCGCTCCTTCGCCCTTTGAGCGCTCTGCTCCACGCCCGGTGGGCGATTCGAGGGGACCGAATCGCGTCCGCTCTCTTCTAGACTGTTGTAACGCCTGAACTACACTACAGCATGGTCGTTGAGCCAGTATTCTGAGGTGAGGCTCGTAACGTTTCCTTTGTCGGCATCTCTTTACTGACATCAGTCTGAGTAGGTGGCGTTGTTAGTAGGACGTGCGGAGCTCTGGTTTTCTATTTCCCGTGAGCAAAGTCGAGTTGAATCAGTTTTGCAAAGACTTCTACACATGATGCCTGATTGAGCCCCTCCCGGTTGCCTTGTGAAGGGGGCGTATAAGCTGTATCGTGCATTTCGCATAAGTTTCGTCGATTCACAGCTAGCTTAAAAGGATTCGGAGGTGCTTATATAAAGGATCTGTAACCTTATCCGTTGACATTTTGACTTCAGTCTCTTCAGTTTGACTTCGGTCTGTTCGTTACAATTGGTTCATAACCACACGACGCGCTTGTACCGTGGGTGCAACAGGCTGGGGAAAAAACCTCGGGTGCAGCGTTTCCATCCGGTGCAGAGCTAATTCGCATGCATGGGGTGGGCATCACTTGTAGTGCAGCCTCACTTTCCTTGTGCGTCGTAAGAGTGGGAGGGTGTGCGAAACCTTCTGATTGGCTGTCTTCTTCACCTCATGCGACCCACTTTTCGCTTTGGGTTGGTGGGAATCGCAGGTTTGGTATGCACGAAATGCCGAACTGCTCGCGGAGGTTTGTAGTTCTCGCCAAAGCCACACAACCGAAATAGGTTTCGCACACCCTCACCTACAGCCTATTTCAAACCCACATAACTTGAAACTTTACCATGGTGACCGCGGGCTTTAAGTTCTCGGTTCGATATAATCCACACGCGCAACCTATGCTTCTCGTCCTTTGCGGTTCCTCGTTTCGCATTCATGGCAACTACCACGCAAGCGCCCTCCCTCCGCGTTTCCCGCGTTAGCTCCTGTCTCCACCGCAGCACTGCTTCCTCGTCCCGCCGCTCGAGCCGCCTCCGCCCCTGCTCGTTCTCTCCTCTTCTGCTTGCCCCCCTCTCTGTGACAGTTCCGCGCACCCCCGAACTCCGCGCGCGGTTTCTCCGCTGGTCTGTCCGCGCAAGCGGGGGGAGCAGCTGGAGAACCACGAAAGTCCCATCAGACGATGTGGCTGCAGCGATTTCGTCGAGGACAAACGCATCCAGTTTAGGGCCGAGCGGGGAGGAGCAAGGGGCGGAGAGCGTGGGAAGCGGAGAGATCGACTCGCGGGGAGAGAGAGACCCGTGGGGACGGGGAGAACCTTCGGGAGAGAGAGAACCGCTGGGAGAGACATACCCGCGGGGGGAGAGAGAGCAACAGCGTGGAAATGCGGGGGATTGGGTGTCGTCGTCGGGGGAGTGGCGGTTGTCGACTGGCGGTACTAGCAGCAGTCAAGGTCTAGATTATGATTTCGACCCGCTAAGTAGCAAATCTGGTTACCGTTATAATTACCACACAGGCGACGAAGACCCAGAAGCTAGTATCGACGCCGCAAAATCTTACCCACCGTCCCCCCGTTCCGCTATTCCCCCGCTCCCTCTACCCCGCACTCCGCCCACTCCCGCACTCCCCCGGTCGTCTCCCCCGCAACCGCGCCAGTCCTTCCCGCCTCCCCCGCGCTCTCCACCCCCTCCTCCCCTTCCTTCTCCCCCGCCGCCCCCCCGGTCGTCGAACCCGTTCGCGGCGGTGAGCAAGTTCGCGTTAGCGGGGGTGTTCTTACTGGGGATAGGCGCGGGCGTGTCGGTGGACACGGTGCTGAACGTGGAGCCCAGCAACGTGGCGTCGCGGGAGGTCATCGACCGCCAGACGCCCAACCCGGACATCTGCCTCGCCAACGGGATGAGCGCCATGGTCCTGGACCAGCGCCTCTTCATCTCCTTCAATCCGTGAGTGGGTATTTTATGTTCTCGAGCCAAGTGGTAACCAGGTAACTTTAACATCTGCCTCCTCCAATACTCCCACCTACCCTGACCCTACTGGAGCTTTGACGTGTAGGTGTTCCAAGCAAAGGTGAAGCCGGGTTCTTGCTCTGTATACGCCTTTGTATCGTATTCCCCTTCTTCCTCTGTCCCCTAGCTGCCTCCCTGCCCCCCATGTCCCCTTCCCCCGCCCTGCAGCTTCAACGTGTATGCGTCCCTGGCGGAGGTGAAGTCGGGGTGTTTGTTCTGTGTGTGCGTTCCCCTCAGACTCCTCTTTCCCCCTGTCCAATGCTCTTCCCCTCCCGCCTTTCCCCTTCCCCCCTTTCCCTCTTACCTCTACAGATTCAACGTGTATGCGTCCCTGGTGGAGGTGAAGTCGGGGTGTTTGTTCTGTGTGTGCGTTCCTCTCAAACTCCTCTTTTCCCCTGTCCCCTGCTCTTCCCCTCCCCCCTTTCCCCTTCCCCCCTTTCCCCTTTCCCCCTTTCCCTCTTACATCTACAGATTCAACGTGTATGCGTCCCTGGCGGAGGTGAAGTCGGGGTGTTTGTTCTGTGTGTGCGTTCCTCTCAAACTCCTCTTTCCCCCTGTCCCCTCCCCCCTTTCCCCTTCCCCCTTTCCCTCTTACCTCTGCAGCTTCAACGTGTATGTGTCCCAGGCAGAGGTGAAACCAGGGTGTGTGCTGCGGCAGAGCAACTGGCACGTGCTCGAGTCCAAGGGCCTTGTGTCATCGGATGAAGTGCGCGACTGCAAGCGCAACATGAACACGTTTGGATTTGTGGGCGATTTGAGGGAGTCCCCGGAGGTGTCATGTGTGTACCACAGTGAGACGGCGGAGAATCTGTTTTTGGAAGACGCGAGCAAGTCGAAGATTCGGATTGGGGGAAGTCAGTAGGGAAGGGCTCGATTTGAGGGGAAGAGTAGGACAGCAGGCATGTCTGTGGCAGCAGCCTGTTCTGGAGGATGCTGGCAATTAAGGCTTTTTTTAATCGGTGAAGGATGTAATTATGTGACAGTCTGAGCTGAGTGGGACCAACTCTTTCCTGATTGCATGCATGAATGTAAATTACTGGTACAGACTGTCCACAGACTGTCCGTACATACTTGGCACTTGAACATCTGCAATACGGGTAAGAGCACGTCATGCTCCAATCAGGGTAGGGTACGAAATTAGAGCACCAGATAGACGTTGTAAAGCATCCAATCCTCTCCATCCACCAGCCTCCCCCATCTACGTGTGGAAGGGTAGAGTGACGAGTCCAAGGGTTTCATGGAAGAGCAATTTACATTCATGGACATTACAACCGGAAGAGCGTCTACCCTTTTAGGAGCGCCCATGTATCTGCTAAGCTAGCTAAACGAAGCAAACATTTACATGGAAGCACCAGAGGAATATCATTCTCTTCGAACAATCTAAGCCCTAGGTTGCTGTATGACCCGGCCCCGCTGCTGCCTAGGCTTGGCGACAGTCTTAGAAACAGCTCTCTCCTTAACGCGGTCGTGCTTCCACGACTTATTAACCTTGTTAGTAACCTCTTGTGTCAAGCCGAATGGCTCGCCCGACCGCTCCGGAAGCTCTTCACGACTGCCTGCCATCTCCATGAACGGAAATAACGAAGTGTGAGAGTAAGAAAACACGAAGCATACCCACGACCATAACAATCGAGGAAAGTAGGAAGAAGTGTTGCGTATAAATGACGCTTACCTAACAACTCTTGAAACTGTTCGGCAGAAGAATTTTGCAGAATCTCGTCGAAATCTTCGTCTACGTCCAGTACGTAGAGCTCTTCTTCCAACTCTTCATCAACCATGTCTTCCAGTAATTGCTCGTCTACCAACTCCTCCTCCTCGTTGCGGTTGCCTGACTCGGTTACTTCAGCTTCCAAAGTAGCGAAGCGCTCGCGAAGCCAGTAGTCTCTAAACGCGGGGGAGTTTTGCACCTTCTCCCACCATTCTTGACTGAAATCCTCGGTGTTTCTAAACGCAGCTGGGACGAAATTAGGAGCATCAGGATTCAGCAAAGACGGCATGGACGTGGGAGAACTTACTGCCATGGTGCTCAACGCGTGTAACTGAGTTAATGAGATGTCGAATAAAAGTGACTGGCGCAAATGCGGTGAGACAGCTCTATCAGGCAAGTAATACCAGGAACGAAAGAAATGAATTTGTGTGAGGCAAAAAGTAGTAATCTGTTGCGATGCAGGTAATGCGCTAAATCCTAGGACAGGCCCCTTTTATCAGTTTATCCCTGCGCGAGGAGTTTGAGGGGTGCATGCTTTTCTGCTCTCCTACACGCTTGCTGTGGTCTGCATTGCGCCAGCAGGACACCAAACCACACCAGCCAGCCCTGATGCTTCGTCCTCTCTCGAAAACAACGGTGCTGAGTTCCATGCGTACCGTTGCCTCGGTCTGGGCTGGGCTCGGCTATTGGTAGGAATCTGGATGAAACTTGTCAGAAGGTTAGGTTCGCAGGTTCGGTTCAGGCGAACCTCAGGCTTGCAAGTTCAAGGTTTGCGTGACCTGCAGGAACCGCGACTTGTGAGAGCGACAGGCAAGGGCCATGTCTGTCTAGGTTCGAGGTCCAGCCATGCAGGTTCGGTGGTGGTGGTCAGTATGCGGTTTGGGTGAAGCGAAAAATGCAGAGGTGGCGTCATGACTCGCAAATCACGGAACGAAGAAACCAATCACTTATCTCGAGAAAGGAGATCCAGCAGGGATTCGACGTGTTTTCCATGTGACACACCGCGTCAATGCTAGTCCACACGCGGGTAGGGACTGCAAAACCCCACCAACCAACCACACTCCAGCCCAGCCAATCCAACGTGACAGCTCGAAGCAAGGCAATTATTTGAGGATTTGTTCATGACACTTCAGTGACATACCCGATAGGGAGATTGTGCAAAGCAAGTACAATCTGAAAGGGATGTTCTAAAAGGCATTATTTGCATCTCATCCATACATTGGAGTGTGATTTTTCATTATTACAATCTAAACTAAATAAATAAATAACCAATCAGGGTTCAGGGTATGATGACCATGGATATAAAAACGGTCACACATACTGTACTGAGATAATCATTCGTGGTGATTAAAATATATACATGTAAGGAATTTTCTCGCTATTCCTTACTGCGACCGTCAACATCGCGTACAACAGCAGCCGTTGTTGCTAACGGGGCTTCGCCAACTTCGCGCGCACCGTTTCACCAAACCTCGCACTGCTGGACCGGCCGAGTCAGCCTACGATTCGGGACTAGCCCGAACCTCGCGTCAGCGTAGCACTAGTTAGTTCGCACGCACTGCGTTATCGTTCGCATGTTTTGCCTATAAGTATTCACTCATGCCTTCACTCATACTTTGTACTCCTTGAACACTCTAGTGCAATCCTCGCTACCTCGATTCATTGCACCCATAACACTTGGTTGTCAGAGCCACTTTCTTTTCGGACCGCACATCCCCGCACCCCAGGAAATCAACTTTTTGATTTTTCACTCGAAGGGACTCACGCGCCTTAGCCCCTAGGAGCCGCTGTCCTCGCGTTCTCTTGTAAACGCGTGCAGCCACGACTGCGCCTAGACTAAGCCGAGCCGACGCCCTTCGACGTCACGACGCTCACGTAGGACAGTTTGAACGAGCTGCTGCGACAACTCCACGAAAACTCTGAAGAAATCGCGGCACTGACGGCCGAACGCACGTCCCTGCAGAATGACGTCGCACGAGCACAGCAAGCACAATCACAAGCACTTGGCCCTCTGGGATAACATGCACCACAAGCACCGCAGCACGGGAGTGTGGGGCAACCCGCGAGCGTGGCCACTGATGGCGTCGTCCGCCACGACGGAGACGACAACCTCGGCACGGCACACCCCGAAGCGACGAATGCGGCCAGGAGCCAGCCTCACGTCACGATTTCGGCACCGACCAACGATTCGGCACTGCCGTCACCGATGCTGCTGAAGCCGCAGCGTCCGCCATACTTTGACCGGAGTCAACAGGGTGGTCTTACGGTTCAGGCGTGGTTGTTCACGTTGAACATGTTTTTCGACGCCAACTACGTCTCGGAGGATACGGCGAAGATTCGCTACGCCGTGTCGCTGATGCGAGGACCCGCCATGGATTGGTGGCGCGTTATCGTCATGAAGCCGACGGACTACGCGACTTTACCGACACGGGAAGGACAAACCGGACCCTGTGCGCCGTCGTATTTCATGGAGGTGCCCCAATATCGCACGTGGGACGCGTGGTGCGCAGGTCTGCGCGCTCGATTGAGTCAATCGCGGCTTCGATCGCGGCGCGTCAGAAGCTCCGCACTTGGCGCCAAATCGGTTCCGTCCAAGACTACACCAGCGGGTTTCTGGCGTTGTGCGATCAAGTGGGCTACATGCATGAATCCGAGCGTATCGACCGCTACATTGGCGGCCTAAAGCATGATATCGCTCCGGAAATCCAGCTCCGCGGCGTCACTGATTTTCAGGAGATTCTCGCCATGGCGGAGAAGCGCGACATTTTCTGCCGACCGAGACCGGGGTCCTACGGAAGCAACAGCAACTGGGGACACCGATCTCGTGGGATGAACGAGGGCACTACAATACGTGCCGTTGCCGCAAATGCCGCTGCTGCTCCGTTTAAAGGGCGCTGCTTCGCGTGCAATCGGCCGAGACACCGCAAAAGCGAATGTTCGGAAAACCCTAAGGGAAAGGGGGAAGCTGATCAGCAGAAACAGACCAAGCAGCATGGAAACACTGGGAGTCAGTAGCAGACAGGCCCTCTACTGACAGGTCACGTCGCTCGCCCGACCCAACCGACCCTCACCGAGTGATTGTGCCGGTTCACACAATCGACCACACCCGGCCGAATAAAGAGGGTACTACAATGGACAGCCCCATATTGCTTAGAGGGAAAATTGGGACGGACTTAGTTAAAATATTCGTAGACGGGGGAGCCAGCCACAGCCTGATCAACACCGCCACAGCACAAAAACTGAGACTGCCACTGGACGGATGTTTACCTGAGATCGACGCAAGACTGGTTGACGGCACGCCACTGGCGATACGGGAACGCGTAGACCGGGTTCGGATTCGCTACGGGGGTAACTTCATGTTTAGCCAAGAAATGCTCGCGACAACCCTCGACGGAACCGACATTTTACTCGGCCGTGATTGGCTGCGACAACACAATCCGCGAATCGACTGGACGACGGGTGACTGCACCGTGCGAGTGAACGGTAACAACATCGCCTTACCTCGCTGGGGCTCGCCTGTGTCTTCGTCGGTCCGTGTCAACGAAATCACGATGAAACACACCGTAGCGGCAGGAGCTGACGTGTACGCGGTCGACATTCGGGAAGCCGAGGCAGTAGACAAAGGGGGGGATTTACAGAAACTGCTAGCCGACGTACCGGATGACCTGTCAGCGCTACTGAAGCAGTACAGTGCGATTTTTCCGGACGACTTGCCGACAGGACTGCCACCTCATCGACCGCACGACCACAGGATAGAATTAGAACAAGGGGCACAACATACAGTACAGCGACCGTTCTGACTGACCCAACCCGAATTGGACGAAATAAGGAAGCAGCTAGATTACCGCAGATCCGCACCGTCCGTTAGAGCTCGTCACCAACGCAAGTGACATTACCGTAGGAGCTGTACAGTTGCAAGACTTCGGGAACGACCTTCAGCCAATCGCGTACGAGTCCCGCAAGCTTCACCCGCCCGAACGCAACTACCTGATACACGACCGCGAAATGTTGGCGATCGTGCACGCGTTCAAGTGTGGCAATGCTACCTCACCGGAGCAGACGTGACAGTACGGACAGACCACCGATCCCTATAGTACATCCGCACCCAACCGAATCTCAACCCGCGACAGATCCACTACACCGTCACGTACAAAAAAGGCGCATGAAATATCGCCGTCGCACTCACACGCCCCACCGCCCAACTCCACGCCATCCTACTCGCTCAAACCAACCCACTGTTAACAGGCCCCATCTATGGCCTAAACCAGGATCCTCGTCCATGGTATCAAAATCTGGAGGAGATAGTGCTGGCTGGAGGATTCAAGAAGAGCGATTGTGATCACAACTTGTTCCTGATGCAAGAGAAGGAGCACTTCCTCATGCTCTTGGTATACGTGGATGACATCCTTCTCTTCTCTAAGTCGTCTTCAATGATTGATAGTGTGGAGGAGATGCAGGAGATGTAGTTCAAATGTTCCAAGATGGGAGATGTGAAGTATTAAATTGGGATGCATATGGAGAGGAACTTTGACAAGGGAGTGTTGAGGTTGCACCAGAGGAAGCATTGTGAGGGGCTGGCTGAGAAGTATAGGCTGCAAGATGGAGGAAAGCGAGCAACCCCACTACCTTCAAGGTTCACTCTGGAGCCCTGTGCTGATGAAGAGGTGGTGGGAGAGAGTGGGAGGAAGCTATTTCATTATATGGTTGAGAACTCTGTCTCGTAGTGGTTACCATGTGTTCGATATGTCTATGGATGCTGTATATTCTGCCAGATATGGATCTCTTGGCTTTCTAGTACCTGGCTTAGGATCTTTGCCTGTTGCTAATGTAGGTTCTTGCGTTTCTAGTATAGGTTCTTGTGTAATTACTAGTCCAGCTGTGACGACTGCTGACTCGTCACTTTCCTTCACATTGGACTCTGGGGCGTCTTAGTGCTTCTTCCATGACCATACCTTTATCACACCTCTTTCTTCTCCAGTCACAGTTTCCTTGGCTGATCCTACTTCAGGACCAGCAGCCTCTCGTAGTTCTACCATCCTCCTGTGCCCAACTGTCCTTTCAGGTTCCCTCACTTGTCTCTACATCCCCTCGTTCTTTTGGAACTTGGTGGGTGTTGGATACCTTGAGAACCATGGGATCAAAGTCACTTTTCCTACGCACCAAAGCAATTCTTGCCATGTTCACTAGGGAGCCCCACTCAAGACTCTTCGTTCTGCACGATGTGTCCCCCCAAGGAACTACGTCTGGTCAGGTTGCTGCACCTAGTCAGGTTGCTGCATCTGGTCAGGTTGAAGCGTCGATTGCTCTCTCACCTGACCGTCCTGTGGCACCACCATCTTGTCGACCCTCCTACGCCTTCGTAACATGTCTAGCCTCCCTCTATCTCAGGTCTCTCGTCTGTGGTTAGGTCGCTCCCTCCGTCACTAGAACCGCTATGCACTCCTCACTCCTCCCTTCGTCCATCCACCGCCCCCTTCTAGGCTCTCCACTTGGACGTCTGGGGCCCCGCCCCTCGCCCTAGACTTCAGGGAGAGAGTTTCTTCCTTGTGGTCGCTGACAACTTCTCTCACTATATCACAGTGTTCCTCTTGTGGAAGAAGTCCAACGTGACTTCTACCACGGTCCCGTAATTGCCGGCCACTAGTGCCACGCGTGGTAGTCTTGTCATGTGTCTCCACTCCGACCGCCAGGGTGAGTTTTGCTCCGGCGTGCTTGCTGGGTTCTTTCGCAAGCAGGGCATCATTAAGTCATGGATGCTTCTGGAGTCCCGACAGCAGAATGGGGTTGTTGAGCGCCGCATCGTTTTGGTCATGAAGATTGCCCGCACCTCCATGATCCATGCCCGTGCGGCCAATTTTCTATGGCCCTACGCAGTTCGCTATACCCCCACCAGCCATACCTCTTGCCTCGTATCTCTCGCCCAACCTGTCTTTGGAGTGGGTCCCCTGGTGTCGCGTTGGACATCCGTGTCTGGGGCTGCCTTGCGCATGTTCGCAATACCTTTGCAGACAAGCCATCAGCTCGCACCCTACCCTGTGTCTTACTTGGTTTCTCGGTAGACGCCACTGACTTCGCATTTCACCATCTGCCCCTCCACTGATTCCTCAACTCCCCTGACGTCCACATTGATGAGTCTGTGTCCTACTACGCCCGCTTCCCCCATCATGTGTCTCACGCTACCCCTCTCCCCTCGGTAGCACGTTAGGTGCCGTCTCCTTCTCCACAATCGTCCTCACAGTCACCACGGCAGCCTTTGGAACTACCACGACAGGTTGTAGTGAACTCTGGGTGTGTTGGTGCTAGAGGCATTGACGTTGGAGGTGCTGGTTTCGGAGGTGCTGGAGCTAAGGGTACTGGCAATGGAGGTGCTAAATCTGGGGGTGCTGGAGCTGAAGGTGCTAGTTCTGGGGGTGCTGGAGCTGGAGGTGCCTGCACTGAAGGTGCTAGTTTCGCGGGTGCTGGAGCTGGGGTTGCTAGTTCTAGGGGTGCTGGACTTGTTGGTACAGGCACTGGAGGTGCTAGTTCAGGGGGTGCTGGAGCTGTTGGTACTGGCACAAGAGGCACTAGTATTGCGGCGCAAAATCCTCATCCCACCGCTACGACACGCGTCACCGGGCTCTTCGTCGGCTCAAGCGCGAGGTGCAGGAGAGGTTGGATTTCGAGCAGCAGCAGTAGTAGCATCAACAGTGGCGGCGGCAGTAGTCGCATCAGCCATAGCTGACACTTTTGCAACAGCTATTCCCACCTATGTGAGGATCGAAGGAACTGGTTGAGAAAATAGAATTAGATCACCTGGGTACAAGACAAGAGGCTATATATAGGCTCAACACCCGGGTGTTACTGGAAGGTTCCGTGGGTTGCGAAGAGTTAAGAATGGGTCCTTCCCGAATTTGGTAGAAGGCAGTTCGGTGGCGAAAATCCTAGAATTCGGTGCACGCAACCTATAACGGTGCTATAACTGTAATAAATTATAGTAAGCAACTTTCCTAAGGAAACCGAGCAAAAGCAGGCAAGAAAAAATAAAGTTAAGCTAGATAATGCATAATAAAGCAAGTAAAGTCTAGCCCAGCCGTCAAGATGGCACACCGAATGGGACGCACCACTGTCCACCAATGCCTTGAGGCATCACCATTTGCAGAGCAACTCGAGCACCTCGAGTAGTAGTGGTTGTTGTTGCTCAGAGTAGCCGAAGATGGTCTCGCTTATTGGATCATAGGGTACGTCGAATGTATCATCCCCAGGTCCGCCGCTCGAAACTGCCGACATAATATCATTTTTCAACTGAGCAAGGTTAGAAGGATTTTTCCGAGGCCGATTCAGCTTCTCCTGGGCCTTGAACCAGTCAAACTATTATGTTGTGTGTGTTGTGTAGGCTGTAGTGGGGTAGCCCATATGGGGTACAACCCAATTAGGGTTAGTGCTTGTATCACCTTTCTGTTCAATGCATTCATTCTTGCTTAGTCTTCTGACATGGTTTCAGAGCAGGTCCTGTTCCAGGACCGTTTTTTTTTAGGGCCCACTGTACAGTTCCCTGCCCGTAGCGTGTTACCCTACCCATAGCGCCCTACCCTGTTCGTCGCGCTGCCCCATCAGTCACACTCCCCTGCCCGCTCGCCGCCTTGCTGGCTGCCGCGCTGTCCTGTCCTGTCCTACCCTCTCAGGACGTCACGTTTGACGAGTCGGTTCCATTTTACCGTCTCTTCCCCTACCACACGGCCCCTCTCCCCCCCCCGCCGCTCTTCCTTACACCAGGTCCTCCTCCAGTAGACCCCCTCCCCCCTCAGGGTCCTGCTCCCTCATGTGTGTCTCAAGTAGACCCACTCCCCTTGGCTGAGCCTGTCGAGGTAGCTGTCGACTCTGGTGCTGCTGGGGGGGGGTGCTGCTAGAGGTGCTGCATCTGGGGGTGCTGAGCCTGAGCGTGCGGAGCCTGGGGGTGCTGAGCCTGGGGTTGCTGGGTCTGAGGGTGCAGAGCCTGGGGGTGCTGAGCCTGAGCGTGTGGAGCCTGGGGGTGCTGAGCCTGGGGTTGCTGGGTCTAAGGGTGTGGAGCCTGGGGGTGCTGAGCCTGCGCGTGCGGAGCCTGGGGGTTCTAGGTCTGGGGGTGCTGAGCCGAGAGGTACTGTGTCTGTTGGAGGTCCTACGGGTGCCTCGTCACGGCGGGAGCCTCTCTCCACTGCAGCTGCGCGAGTGGTTTGCTCGGCGCACCCGCCTTCGGAGTGGCGCTGCTGGCGCTGCTGGAGACACTCCCGCTGGAGGCACTGGGGCTGGAGGCGCTGGGGCTGCTGGTCCTAGAGGTGCTGGAGGTCCTGCTGGAGCTGGAGGTACCGGAGGTGCTGGAGCTGCTGGTCCTGGAGGTGCTCGTGCTGGAGGTACTGGAGCTGCCGGAGCTGGTGGTGCTACTGGTGCTGGAGGTGGTGGCGGTCCTGCTGGAGCTAGAGGTACCGGAGGTGCTGGAGCTGCTGGTCCTGGAGGTGCTCGTGCTGGAGGTACTGGAGCTGCCGGAGCTGGTGGTGCTGCTGGTACTCGAGGTGCTGGAGGTGCTGGAGGTGCGGGAGGTTCTGGAGCTGCTGGTTCCGGAGGTGCTCGTACTGGAAGTACTGGACCTTCTGGAGCTGATGGTGCTGCAGGCGCTGGAGCTGGAGACCCTGGAGCTGCAGGCACTGGAGCTGGAGACCCTGGAGTTGGAGGTGCTGGCGCTGGGGGTGCTGGAGCTGTCGGTATTGGTATTAGAGGCACTGTGCGGCCGAAACCGTACTTCTTCCCACTGCTTCGCCAGGTTCTTAGTCTCTCGTCTTCTACTGACCTTACTCCACCTCTACTGTGTCCACGGCCTGACTAGTCGCAGCCACAGTTACAGCCAGCCTCCCCACTGCCTGCTCCTTCTCCTTACACTGGGCAGACAGACTCTCTTACAGAGCGTGGTGAGCCTGCGTCTTGTCCTGCCTCGCCTGTTCGTGCCGGTTGCACTGGTCGTCGTGTTCCGCGTCCTCGTCCTCCTCCTGTCCCCGACACTCACATTATCACACTTCGTCCTTCCTCTGTTCCACTGCGAGTTCCCCTGCCGTCTCCTCCTGCGTCCTCTCTTCCTGACGGTCCGGACCTTGAGTCTGACTTAATTCGTGCTACCAGTCCTACTGTTACACGTCGTCTAGCCACCGTTGTCACTGACCCGTAATTTGAGTCCACTGCAGCGTCTGCCCTTGTTGCTGAGCTTGTTGACTTTGCTGCCGCCTGTCGTCATGACTACGCTGCTAGTCTTGTTGCTGAGTCTGAGTCTGACTGTCCTCCGTCCGTCGGGGGTGAGTGTGCTCTTGGCACGGACGTCCTTGAGGACAGGCAGGAGGACTTTGAGTGTCTTGCAGCTGCTGTACCTCATCTCGTGTCCATGTTGCTTGCACCTGAGGGAGACCCGGATGCACCAGACATCCCGACCCCGCGCTCTTACGCAGAGGCGATTTCGGGTCCCTACTCCTCTCAGTGGCAGACAGCCATGGACGCAGAGATGGCATCGTGGAAGTCCACAGGCACTTACGTTGACGCAGTTCCCCCTCCTGGGGCGAACATAGTCGATGGCATGTGGATTTTTAGGGTGAAGCGGCCGCCGGATTCTCCGTCTGAATTCAAGGCTCGTTACATTGCTAGAGGCTTCAGTCATTGACAGGGAGTTGACTTCTTCCAGACCTTCTCCGCTACCCCGAAGATGACCACTCTTCGGGTGCTACTGTACGTCGCCGCTCAGCGTGACTACGAGCTTCACTCTCTTGAATTCAGCACAGCTTTCTTACAGGGCAACGTGCACGAGGAGATCTGGCTGCGCCGCCCACCTGGCTTCACTGGGTCGTTTCCTGTAGGTACTCAGTGGAGCCTCCGGCGGCCAGTCTACGGTCTCCGCCAGGCGCCTCGCGAGTGGCACGACACACTAAGGACTATGCTTGCGGCTCTTGGGTTTGCTCCTTCGACTGCTGACCCGTCGCTGTGTTTGCGCACCGACACTTCGTTGCCGCCGTTTTGCACACATGCACAGACCTCGGTGAGCTGCGCAGCTATCTTGGCTTGCAGATCATCCGGGACAGAGCATGGCGCACCATCACCTTGACTCAGTCACACATGATGCACTAGGTTCTTCATCGCTTCCGCTTCCAGTACTCCTCGCCACAGTCCAATCCTCTGCCTACCGGTCACTCGCTCTCAGCTCCACCTTCCGATGAGTCCGTAGAGCCAAGTAGCCCGTATCCAGAGCTTGTGGGCTGCCTCATGTACTTGATGACCTGCAGTCGGCCTGACCTTGCCTACCCTCTTTGCATACTGGCACGTTACGTTGCGCCCGGGAGACACCGACCAGAGCACTGGGAGGCCGCTAAGAGGGTGTTGCGCTACTTGTGCAGTATGTCGGGCATGGGGCTCGTGCTTGGAGGTCGGGGTTGAGTTGCTCTCACTGGCCATGCAAACGCGTCTTGGGTTGACGACTTGGCTACACAGCGGTCGTCACATGGTTACACCTTCAGCCCTGGCTCCGGTTCTGTTTCTTGGCGGTCTACGCGCTCGTCTTCTGTCTTAGTTCGAGTTGTGACGCAGGGGCCATGGCTGCACAGGAGTTACGCTGGCTCACCTACCAGCCTGACTTGGGAGAGCGGCCTAGTTCTCCTCCAGTTCTGTACGTAGACAACAAGGCCATGATTGCCTTGTATGAGGAGCATAGATTGGAGCACAGGACGAAGCACATCGCTCTGCGTTACTTCCTTGCTCGAGAGTTGCAGCAGCGTGGTCAGCTTCGTCTTGCTTACGTGGCCACTCCGGCCAACACTGCTGATATATTCACCAAGGCACTTCAGCCTTGAGATCATCAGCGTTTCTGTACTGTTTTAGGCCTTTTGCCTACTTTGCCTCACTTGCTCACTTCGTGACTTTGCTTGTACTGTGATCTATATACTTATACCTGCATGCTTACACTTGCTAGGTTGTGATCACTGTACTGCTTGTTCCCATTTTTATAACTCTGCATGTGAACTGGCCTTGTGGCCATTTGCTTGTGCTCATAGTGTGGGGTGACTTCATGATCCACCCTGAGCTTGCTTTGCTTTTCTTGACTGGTCTTGGGACCTCTTGTTCTTCCCCAATTTGGCTATGGGGGTGTGTTAAACAATTATGTTGTGTGTGTGTTGTGTAGGCTATAGTGGGGTAGCCCATATGGGGTACAACCCAATTAGGGTTAGTACTTGTATCACCTTTCTATTCAATGCATTCATTCTCGCTTAGTCTTCTGACAGAACCTTCCCCTAAGCCTTTGTAGCTGAGTAGGCTTCACGTGTGGGGAACAGGGAGCCTTAACAAACACCGTGTTGTTGGGAGAGAATATTAACTCCTCGGAACGCTCGACCCGTATCAATTCTCTGAGTGGGGTCCCCATTTTACCAGGTATTGGTATGATTTATAACCCTCCCTTAATAAAGGCTTGAAAACCACGAGAAGTAATATTCTTAGTTAAAGTATCTCTATAGGATAACTTAAACGAATTCTTATTTGTCGCGGTGTACGGCTGGAGTTTCCCGGTCGGTGCAGGGTCTTGTTTCGCGGAGTCTCCTTTTGTCTCGGCGATTTCCCCTGGCGCCGGCTGGTCATGACGTTTTAAATTTGTGCCATCATATTCTCCCCTTTTGCCCTCTTCGAAGTTGCCACGTTGCCTGTTTACTGCTTCGGGAATGCTGCACTGTTCTTGCCCTTCAGCTCCGCATGTGCTTTCTTCATTTCCCAACGCGCCGCAAAATTCGCACGTCTCATTTTTTGCTAGCCGCTGCTTCGTATTGCCCTTGTCGTTCTCCATTGGGTCGGCAGTCGTGGGTGGTGCCGATCGCTCCATGCAACTATTTGGCTGGTTGCGTCATGTTCCGTAGTATCTACTGTTCAATGCGTCCAACTGGTCGATCAATGCTCCCCGAAACTGCGTCCACTTCCCTTCGCGTTGGACAATTTTCTTGTATCTCCACTTTGGAGCTGGGCCTCGTAACAGTGTTGCTGCGAGCCGTATGCGCATCGCGTCTTGGGTGGGGGTCGTGCATCCAACGGCTTCGAAGTAAATCTCTAGTTCAGCTACAGATCGACGGGCATCTCTCCCTTTCACTATAAGATCGAACGCCTCTGGTTGCCTCGGCTTTGCTGCTTCGAGGTTAATTGTAGCTACTGCTGTTGTCGCAGGTACAACTGATGTTATCGCTGCCGTCGCTGCTGCTGTTGCTGGTGCTGCTGCTACTGCTGCGGCTACCGATTGGTTTGCAAGGAGTTTTTTGAGTCGTAGGAGCGCCGCACATGTCTACTCCTACTCGGCGTGTAACTCTGTGATTTTGTTTTATGAAATTATCACCATTTCCCTCCATTTGGCGATTTTCAGATCCACCGGGTGTGAGTCTGCCCTTCGCTCATACATCCTAGAGGATATGCAGTTTGAGCTGGAGTTCTTGGCAGCCGCTTCTCCCCATCTCTATGCCATGCTGCTAGCTTCTCGACACCCTTGACATACCGACCCCTTGCACGTACCATGACGCAGTGTCAGGGGAGTGGGCCTTTCAGTGGATAGCGGCCATGGACTCAGAGATGGCGTCTTGGAGATCCACGGGCGCCTACGTCGATGCAGTTCCCCAACATGGGGCGAACGTAGTCAACAGCACGTGAGTCTTTAAGGTGAAGCAGAAGTGATGATCACCGTCTATCTTCAAGGCGCGCTACGTGGCTAGAGGCTTCAGTCAGTGTGAGGGAGTTGACTTCTTCCAGACCTTCGCCCCAACCCCAAAATTGACTACTCTTCGAGTGTTCGTGGTGGAAGCACAGCGAGACTACAAGCTGCAATCCTTCAAGGCCTTTCTCCTGGGCCACCTACATGCAGAGATCTAGCTGCGCCGTCATCCTTGCTTCATTGGCACCTTCTAGCCTGGGACCCAGTGGAGCCTGATGCGACTAGTCTACGATCCCCGCCAGGCGCCCCGTGAGTGGCACGACACCCTACGCTCCACTCTTGCTGCCTCGGTTCCGTCTTTTGTTCGCAGATCCGTCTCTGTTTGTTCGCATTGGTTCCACTATGTTCTTCGTTCTTGTCTACGTTGACGACCTGATCTTCGCTACACCAGACAGGGTCGCTCTTGCTGAGGTAAAATCCGAGTTGCAAAAGAGACTCACAGGCACTTACCTGGGTGAGCTGCATCGCTACATTGGCTTGCAGATCACCAGGGACACAGTCGCTCGCACCATTACACTCTCTTAGTCACATATGGTGCAACAGGTCCTTCAGCGGTTCGGGTTTCAGTTCTCCACCACATAGCCCACTCCTCTTGCCGTCGACCACAAACTCACCGTCCCTTTTCCCGATGAGCCCTTTGAGTCCATTGGTCCCTATGCAGAGCTTGTGGGCTGTCTCATGTACTTGATGACTTGTACTCGTCTGGAACTCGCTTTTCCCTCAGCATCCTGTCTCGCTTTGTTGCGACTAGGAGACACTGTCATGCTCATTCGATCGCTGCTGTGAGGGTGGCAAAATACTTGGCAACTACATCAGGCTTTGGGGCTTGTGCTTGGAGGGAGACATCCAGTTGTGCTGAACAGTCACTGCGACTCTTCCTATGCCAATGACGATCAGACACATAGGTTTACTTAGGGTTGATTTATTCAGCTTGGGCACTGGGGAGCTGTCTCGTGGAGGTCTACATGGTCGTCATCTGTTGCGCAGTCTAGTGCAGAGGCAGAGATCCACGCCGGTGCCATGGCTGCGGAGGAGCTTCTCTGGTTGACTTTCTGGCACATCGACCTTGGTGAGTGGCCAAGCTCAGCACCGTCCTTGTTCGCTGACAGCAAGGCCATGATCCTCTTGTACTTTCTCATGTAAGAGGTGCTGACACGCTTGGAATTTGTGGCCTTATCATCCAACACTGCAGTCAACTTCACAAAGGCCCTTCCAACTGGTGACCACCACATGTTTTGCATGCGGTTAGGCCTTGTTGAGGTAGGCACTCGGTTGCTATTGTTTTGCCTCTAGTTTCTTGCTCTGTTTTTCCTTGCATTTATATATACTTGTTAACTCTTGAACTGGCCTTGTGGCCGTTTGCTTGTGCTCAGACTATGTGGTGAATTTGTGATCAACCCTGAACTTTGTCTTGTTGCTTCTCTTGACTAGTTTTGAGACCATTTGTGTTTCTTGTTCCTTCTTGTTGTCCCCATATTAGCCTATGGAGGTGTGTCAAAAGAAAAATATGCATGCTAGTCTATAGTGGGGCACACAGTAAAGGGTATAACATATTTAGGGTTAGTACTTGTACCACTCATCTTCCTTAGTCATTCCTTCCGCTATGTACAATTCTGAGAGAGGGGGGGGAGAGGGGGGGTCACTTAGGGTTGTTCTTATCAGAGTATCTACTCTGATTTCAAAGTGATTTCAGACCTTTCAACTTGTGGTGACTGAATTTCCAGAACAAGTGAATTCTCAACATTGATCCAATCATAGTATACATTTATTCATCCTGTTTTTTTTTTCCCCATAGGCTCAGACTTATCCGTTTCTCGAGCCTGACTTAACAGAGCAGGGATCGTGTGGTCCCTGAAACTTGACTTATCGGAGCGAAGTTTCTCGGAAGTTTTGTTATGATAATGCCAACTTCGTGAGGATGCAATACAATGCTAGCACGCCAACAAAGCGCGCAATACAGGTTATCGCAGTACACTTATTTTATGGTAAGGTACTACAGATTCGGTTGCAGAATTTAGTTGAGCTGTAAACTTAAACCGAGCAAACAAATTGCATTCTGGCGGATTGCAGAGTAATTCGACATGGAAACAAATACCATCCCTAGTGAAACACTGCCATGTGGCTGAGATTTTCATGTAATCAGCTGTTTTTCACTAACATCCGGAAGAAGAATAGGTAGGTTACAATATATTGGGTAATAAATAAAACCTCTACTGTTGAAAAACGACCCACAACTTCCACCAAAACCAGATCGACTCTGATGAACAGCCCCTCCCCTCATTTCCTCCCTCCCTTCTCCCATTTCTCTTGTGCGGACGACCCGCGGTCCCCTTTACACGAAATAACCCCCACCTCACTCCTGCTCCCTCCCCCTTCCTGCACTACCTAACCCCCGCACTTGCCCCTTGCGCCCCTAGGAGATTCACCTTGCACGCCATAGACACTCAGCCCAATCCAACCACATTTCCCGCATCAAACAGTTTCAACCATCCACGTCACGATTTTTTTTTGCCAGCTGGAAAGAGAAAAAGCAACCCTGATTTCAATTCGCCAACCCTGACCGCGCTGACTTTACTTTCGTAAACACTGAACATCGCAAGAAGGCTCAGAATTGAAGTTTTGTGGTCAATGTGCTTTTGGATATATATACACAAATATATATTTGCTGAAATCAGGGTAGTATATTTGAATCGTCAGCCCTGGGGTCAATTTGTTAGTTTCTTGCGTCAAAATCGTCTTCTACTGACGGGGTTCGTACCAATCACATTCACTTCCGCTGCTACACTCCTGCGATAAATCCCACGAACATATTCAGATTCTATCATTTAACCTCTTTGCCAAATGATTTTGACGCTTGGTCTTTGTCCTCGTGTCGGGAGTCCAATGATGGTTTATTATTCAATGTGATTGATCTGCAGGATCCAAGTCACTTCCATTGCAGTTCATGCAGTGGTTTTAGCTGTCAAACTATATGTTGCTTGTTGTGTAGGCTGTAGTGGGGTAGCCCATATGGGGTACAACCCAAATTAGGGTTTGCTACTTGTACCCATCCTGCTGCTAGTTGATTCATCCCTGTTCATTATTCTGAAATGGTTTCAGAGCAGGTCCTAGCCTAGGACCGATCGCTTAGGGCCCACCGAGTAGCGCTACCCCACCCGTCGCGCTAGTGTGATCACGCCGTACTGCCCTGCCCTGCACTGCCCTGCGCTGCCTGCTACAGCGCGCACTGCTTTGCCTGCGCGCCCACTGCTGCAGCGCGCCCTACTGAGTCGCCCGCCGCCTGCTGCAGCGCGCCCTGCCCTGCCCGCGCGTCGCGCCGCCGCGTCGCCCTGTTCGCGCGTCGCCCTGCCCGCGCGTCGCGCCGCGCGCCCTGCCCGTGCCCGCGCGCCGCCGCCGCGCGTCCTGCCCTGCCCGTGCGCCGCGCTACTGCGCGCTCTGCCCTGCCAGCACGCCGCGCCGCCGCGCGCATCTGCCCTACCCGCGCGCCTCTGCCCTGCCAGCACGCCGCGCGCCTCTGCCCTGCCCGCGCGCTCGCCTCTGCCCTGCCCGCACGCGCGCCTTTGCCCTGCCCACGCCGCGCGCCCCTGCCCTACCCTCGCGCGCGCCTTTGCCCTGCCCGCGCGCGCGCCTCTGCCCTGCCCGCGCGCGCATGTCTGCCCTGCCTTGCCAGTGCGCCCTACCTGAGCGCCGTGCCCTGCCCTACCGTGCGCACCCTGCCCTACTGCTGTAGTGCTGCTAGCGCACTTCCTGCTGCACTGCTGCTAGCGTGCTGCTCTGCTACTAGCGCGCCCGACTGCTCTGCCTTCTATGGCAACTCTCAACGTTCTCACATTCGATTCGGAGGGCCGCCCCATAGAGTTCGCTGCATGGCTAGACGATTTACAGCTGTTCTTGCTGACAGACTCTAAGGACGGTACCTCTCTGTTTAACCTCACTTCTGGCGCCTCGCCCGCCCCTGACGCCACAGCTGATAGTGCGACCCGCTCACAGTGGCTTACCCGTGATGCTGCTGCTTGCCTAGCCGTTCGCAATCACCTGCCGTTAGCCGAACGCGCCCACTTTGGCCAGCATAAGACAGCAAAAGCACTGTACGACGCTATAGTCGCTCGTTACTCCTCCCCGGCCACTGCTGCTCTAGGCCGCCTTCTCCTGCCCTACCTGTTCCCAGACCAGTCCGCCTTTGCCACAGTAGCCGACCTAGTCACTCACCTCCGCACTAGTGACACTCGCTACCGTGCTGCGCTCCCCGCCACGTTTCTCGACAAGAACCCCCCCCCCTTATGTACATCACGCACTACTTCATAGTCACCCGCCTCCCTGACTCTCTTACTGCAGTCAGGGACCTCCTCCTAGCACTTGACCCCACCGACCTCACTATCGACCTGCTCGAGAAGCACCTCCTAGCAGCTGAGACTAGCATAGTCGCTGTAGGCGCTTCTCGTGGCACTCCTCGCACCCCCTTCTTTGAGGCGTGTTCGCCCTCCCCCCTTCTCCCCTCAGTCGCCTCTGCTCCAGCTGTTGACTACTTTCGTGCTGAGGAGGTAGGAGATGCGTCTGCCCCTAGTGGGAGGCGCCGCACCGGCAGGGGAGGCCGGGGAGGCAGGGGCGGTGGGGGCGGCAGAGGTGGAGGCGGCGGGAGAGGCGGTGGAGGCGGTGGTGGGGGCGGCGGTGGAGGAGGTAGTGGTGGTGGGGGCGGCGGGGCAGGTGGCGGCGGTGGTGGCGGCAGTGGGAGTGGTGGCGGCAGCGGTGGTGGCGGCGGTAGTGGCGGCAGTGGGGGTGGAGGCGGCGGCAGTGGGGGCGGCAGGGGTGGCACCAGCCAGAGGAGAGGCCTTGGAGGTGGCCAGCGGCAGCAGCAGCGTCAGCCCCTTTCGTCTCAGGAGCTCCGTGAGTGGTTTGCTCAGCGTGGGGCGGCTGAGGGTAGTGGTCCCTGCCCGTATGTCGTTCGCATAGGTGACCGCACTGGTCAGACATGCAGGAGGTCTCACACTCAGCACCGCGGCTTCTACCGCCTTACCGACGCCTTCCGCGCAGAGTTCCCCGACGCGGCTGAGCTCCCCGACTGGGCGGCGCTGCTTAGGCAGCTGTCCTTCAGGATGCGGGGGTTGACACCTTCACCCCTGGACGATAGTGTGTGGCTATCTGTACGTGCTCCCGGACTGGTCGCCACCTGGCCACGTTCACCCGTTGGCCTGGGTCGAGTCTGTACACACTGACTACTGCGCCTCCTCAGGTAGCTGCCCCCTGCTCGTGTCGCGCCCTGTCGCACCAGACGCTCCTTTGGCACCACCGTCTTGGTCACCCCTCTCTGGCACGCCTTCGTGGCATGCACTCCCGTCTCCTTGTCTCTGGTCTTCCCAGGTTTCTGCATCCCCTCCCACCCTCGCCTGCCCCTCCCTGCCTTCACTGTGTCGAGGGGCGGCAGCGCGCCGCTCCTCACTCCTCTTCGTTCCCCCTGACGGAGGCTCCCTTGCAGACTCTCCACCTGGACATGTGGGGCCCAGCCCGCGTCCGTGGACAGGGCCACGAGCGGTACTTTCTGCTGGTTGTCGACGACTACTTGCGTTACACCACGGTCTTCCCCTTGCGCCACAAGGGGGAGGTCCCTGATGTTCTGATCCCTTGGATCCGCGCTGTTCGTCTCCAGCTCCGCGAGCGGTTCGAGACGGACCTTCCAGTCCTGCGTCTTCACTCTGACAGAGGTGGTGAGTTTTCCTCCGACCTCTAGCAGGCCTTCTGTCGTGCGGAGGGCATTCGCCAGACGTTCACGCTTCCGGCCTCTCCGCAGCAAAATGGAGTTGCTGAGCGCCGCATTGGCTTAGTCATGGAGGTCGCTCGTACCTCCATGATCCATGCGGCTGCCCCCCATTTTCTGTGGCCGTTTGCAGTCTAGTTCGCTGCGCATCAGCTCAACCTCTGGCCCCGTGTCTCCTTGCCAGAGACCTCGCCCACACTGCGTTGGACGGGGGAGGTTGGCGATGCGTCGGTGTTCCGGGTCTAGGGATGTCGAGCCTTTGTCCGCGATACGTCCGCGGACAAGCTCTCCTCCCGCGCCATTCCCTGTGTCTTCCTTGGCTTTCCCCTGACGCGCCTGGCTGGCAGTTTTACCACCCCACCTCGCGCCGTGTCCTGCCCTCTCAGGACGTCACGTTTGAAGAGTTGGTTCCCTTTTACCGTCTCTTCCCCTACCGCACTGCCCCACTCCCTCCTCCGCCGCTCTTCCTAGCACCAGGTCCTCCTCCGGTAGACCCCCTCCCCCCTCAGGGCCCTGCTCCCTCAGGTGTGTCCCAGGTAGACCCTGTCGAGCCTGTCGAGGTAGCTGTCGACTCTGGTGCTGCTAGAGGTGGTGCGTCTGGGGGTGCTGAGCCTGCGGGTGCAGGGCCTGGGGGTGCTGAGCTTGAGCGTGCGGAGCCTGGAGATGCTGAGCATGGGGGTGCTGAGTCTGAGGGTGCGGAGCTTGGGGGTGCTGAGTCTGAGAGTGCGGAGCCTGGGGGTGCTGAGCTTGTGGGTGCGGAGCCTGGAGGTGCTGAGCCTGGGGGTGCTGAGCCCGAGTGTGCTGAGCGTGGAGGCCCTTCGGGTGTCTTGTCGCGGCCGGAGTCTCTCTCTCCACTGTAGCTGCGCGAGTGGTTTGCTTGGCGCTGGAGCCTCCGGCGTGGTGCTGCTGGAGCTGGAGCTGCTGGAGGTGCTGGAGCCACTAGTCCCGGAAGTGCTCGTACTGGGGGTACTGGAGCTGTTGGGGCTGGAGGTACTACTGGAGCTGCTGGAGGTGCTGGTGCTGCTGGAGCGGGAGCTGCTGGAGCTACTACTGGAGCTGGAGCTGGAGGCGCTGGAGCTGGTCCTGCTGGTGGTGCCGCTGGTCCTGGAGCTAGTGGTGCTGCAGGAGTTGGAGCTGGATGCACTGGAGCTGGTCCTGCTGGTGGTGCTGCAGGAGTTGGAACTGGAGGTGCTTTAGCTGTTCCTACTGGTGGTGCTACTGGTGCTGGAGCTAGTGGTGCTGCAGGAGTTGGAGCTGGAGACCTTGGAGCTGGGGATGCTGGAGCTGTCTCTGCTGGTTCTGGTGGTGCTTCACAGCCGCGGCCTTACTTCGTTCCACTCCTTCAGCAGGTTCTTGGTCTCCCGCCTTCTACTGGTCCTACTCCTCCCTTACTGTGTCCACCGCCTAACCAGTCGCAGTCGCAGTTACAGCCAGCCTCCCCACTGCCTGGTCAATCTCCTTACACTGGGCCGACCGGAGGCCTTGCTGAGCGTCGTGAGCCTACGTCTCGTCCTGCGTCGCCTGTTCGCGCTGTTCGCACTGGTCGTCGTGTTCCGCGTCCGCGTCCTCCTTCTGCTTCGTAGCGGTCTACCCGCTCTTCTTCTGTTCTCAGCTCCAGCTGTGAGGCTGAGATCTACGCAGGGGCCATGGCTGCACAGGAGTTACGCTGGCTCACCTACCTGCTGACCGACTTGGGAGAGTCGCCTCGTTCTCCTCCAGTTCTGTACGTCGACAACAAGGCCATGATTGCCTTGTGTCAGGAGCACAGACTGGAGCACAAAACGAAGCACATAGCTCTGCGCTACTTCCTTGCTCGAGAGTTGCAGCAGCGTGGTCAGCTTTGTCTTGTTTACGTGGCCTCTCAGGCCAACACTGCTGATATCTTCACCAAGGCACTTCCGCCTTGTGATCATCAGCGTTTTTGTACTGTTCTAGGCCTTGTGCCTACTTGGCCGCACTTGCTCACTTCTTAACTTTGCTTGTACTGTGATCTATATACTTATACGTGCATGCTTACACTTGCTAGGTTGTGATCACTGTAGTGCTTGTTCGCCTTTATATATAACTCTGCATGTGAACTGGCCTTGTGGCCATTTGCTTGTGCTCAGAATGTGTGGTGATTTCGTGATCCACCCTGTGTGTCAAACTATGTGTTGCTTGTTGTGTAGGCTGTAGTGGGGTAGCCTATATGGGGTACAACCCAAATTAGGGTTTGCTACTTGTACCCATCCTGCTGCTAGTTGATTCATCCCTGTTCATTATTCTGACATTAGCTGCTAGATAGTGTTAGTCAAGTTATAACTCGTAGAAAAGTACTTATGATAGAACACACAGACGTACACTTCCCAACTTCATAAAGTGCACCTTAAAGCCCAAGACCTGAATTACTTAACGGAAGTCAATTGTGTATTTCTAGGTTCGGTAGGCAGGCAGTTGGAGGTTTGGATGGGTTGAGTGACAGGCGAATTCTCGAAACCAGTTTGTGAGAGAAAGCAGTTTGCAACAAACTGTGCACTTGCTGATTGGTTGTAAAAAGCAGGCAGAGGATTCCTGACAATTCGACAAACTTGAGAAGCAACGAGCCAAGGTACATGTGCACAGTTTGAGCAGTCACACATGCACTCGAACTAACATATTAGTGGTTTACTACATTTAGCAGGGCGTGGCCTTCGATTCTAGAGGAAACAAGAACAACCAAAGGGAGCGAATGTGGGTGTGGACTGTACTGGTGAAGCGTGACGCCTGATGAAGTCGCGCATTGGTGTTATAAAGCCAAAAGGCACGTGGGGTGGCGAGGTCCACCGCGAGCTGTCGCGCAGTCAAGGGTGCTCTAAGAGTATAGGCAAATACCCCGTCTCTTGAGAACGCTCGCTTCCCTTAGGTCATAGGACTCAAGCATCCAGGGTTTGCAATGCGAAGCTTGCTTTTGCCGCCCGTCGGTGTTGATTAGTCTCCCAGACGCTCGAGGCGCTCTCACCTCCCTCCTTAAACAGTCGCAGTTTCCCTTCACGGAAGCGCTTGTTTAGCATTCCACGAACATGCGTTGTCGCGCGTACACTCTTCACGCCCTTACCCCTTCATGCCGCACACGCGTCCACTCCTATCGTCCACCGCGTCTCTCAACTTCCCTTCAAGGTCGCCCTCGCTTCCATGACACGACACCCTCGGTTCGGCCCCCCCTCTCTCCACGCCCACATTTGCCCTTCCCGCCTCCCAATCAAGCTCTCCCAGGGCCCACCGCGTCGCTACAGGGGCCTTCCTACTCACTATTGCTTAGGAGCTCACCGACCCCTTCCCCACATTTCGTTTTCCCATAGATCATTTGCCCCGCCCGTCGCCCGCACTCGTCGTCAATCCCCCCCCAGTGCCATGCTCTCTACCACCTTTCACATTTTCCTTAGAATGATCATTCGCATTTTCTCATTTTCACTCACTCACCAACATTCACCACTTTATCACTTGTTTGCGTCACTATCTCTCCATCATCTGTCACTGCCTCACCCTCCCCTCCTTGCAGTTTTGTCAAACCCGCCTTTCACATATCGCATGGTGAGAAGCTTCCAATCGCCCTCATTTCCCTTCCCGTCGCCCTCATTTCCCTTCCTGTCGCCCTCATTTCCCTTCCCGTCGCCCTCGTTTCCCTTCCCGCCGCCCTCATTTCCCTTCCCGTCGCCCTCATTTCCCTTCCCGTCGCCCTCATTTCCCTTCCTGCCGCCCTCATTTCCCTTCCCGTTGCCCTCATTTCCCTTCCCGTCGCCCTCATTTTCCTTCCCGTCGCCCTCACTGTCCTTCCCGTCGTCCTTGCATCCCCTGATCCACCCCCCCACACCTCCCCGCCTTGCCCACAGTTTCCTTTCCAACAACCCAGGCAGCCCCTCCTAGAGCCGAATTGGGGTCCCGTACATACCAGCAGATCTGACATCCTCCTTTGTTACGCACGCACGCACGCTCCCAAATTTGGAACGCCTTCCCACACAGAGCCAGGTACGACCTTCCCCCCCAAGCGCAACCAGGGTACTACCTTCCTTCTTTTTCACAACAACCCCAGTACCACCTGCCTCCCCTTTCACAGCCAGGTAATACCTCCCCCCTTACGTAGCTAGGATTGACCTTTCTTGCCTTACACAGGCCAGGTATGTACTACCATCCTCCGCTCACGTAACCACCTTTAGGCCTTCCTCCCCTTACACAGCAGGTAATACCGTCCTCCCCTAGCTCAGCCACGTCACCATCGCACAGCCACCCATCTCTCCACGCCCACATTTCCCACTCATCCTCTCCCATCGCCTACTGCACCGCCCTCCTCACCATCCCGTGGACGCTCTCTCTGCCCCACCTTTCGACAATTGCATGGTAAGAAGCTCCATCTTGCACCCTTCCTCCTTCACTCTCGTCTCTTCGACCCTACTTCAATTTCATCAAACGTACCTCGCATATCCCATTCCTCCATTCCAGTCTTCCCTCCTTTAACCCTCTATCCCTGCCTTCTCATTCTTGCACACAGCCATATACGCCCTGACTTCCCGCACGCTCCCAGGTACGCCCCGCCCTGCCCCACTGACCCCTGCCATACGCATTTTGCGAGGTAAAAAAGGCTCTCCACTTCATCGCTCTTGCATCCTCAGTTGGGCCACCCGCTCTCATGCGACATTAGGTCAGGTGATGCTGGCGACGGGAACAGAGAACAGGGGTTTTATCCCTGTGGGTCTGATATTAGAAGTTTCCATTCGGAGGTACAGGATGCTACAAGGAAGATGGGTGCGGTGGCAGCAGCAACCATGTGTGAAGATTTGTACTTGATCACTAAAGTCAATTTATTGGCTTGGTTGCGAGGCGCATCTTGTGATGGAACGGGGCTTGGTATGAGCTTGGGGAAGAAAGAGCTCATACAGGAAGTGTGCAGACTGCGTGGTTTCACGTTCAAAGATATAGAGCCTACCGATACAAAATGGTCACACCTTGAGCACCTCTACCTTGACCGGTCAACATAGAGGTGCAAGGGGAGGCATTACCTGATGGCATGGCTCAACCTCAATCACGGGGCGACCTTGTGGAGAATGGAGAATACGGATGGTTCACGTGATGGGGGAGTGGAGAATACGGATGGTTCACGCGATGAGACGGCCTTCGTATTAGTATAGTGGCCGGATGTGGCTGAGCTATGGGGCTACGACGCGCATCCAATATATGGAATACGACCATCGTCGCATGCCTCTATGGTGCTCATACAGGCTTGGAATGGCGATGAGGGTGAGTTACCATTTCACGATTGATGAGTCCGCTAGCCAGAATAACCACCATGGTAAATGACCACTGTTTATCCCCTCCTCCCGTCGTCTGTTGTCTCATTTGACTTCCTCTGTTTACCACCTTCTCCCAACATTTGTTTTTCCTTTCCACCCATCCTTTGATTTCCACGTTCCTGTTCCTCAATTCCCCTGTTTTACTGTTCCTCACTTCATCTTATCTTCCCTTCCTGAATTCCTCTGCTCTTCCATACCTACCTTGTATAGAATTTCACTAGGTCTTGGTATTCCTTCCTACCCGTCTGTGCTTTTCCCTTCCTCCCCTTCCCTGATTCTCCCTTCGAACCATCCATTGTTTTCCCTTACCTACCTACCCTCTATTTGCCCTATTTTCCTTTTCCTCGCTTCCTCTGTTTGAGCTCTAACCCTGTTTTTCTCGATTTTCCCTTCATATGATAAACCCTTCATTTTCCCTTCATCAGTTCCCTCCTTCCCCCATCCCACCAGTCCACCGTTTGTCTGTTTTACCCTTCCGACATCCCTTCTATTGATCTCCCCATTCTTTGTTCCTCTCTTCCATCTCTACCACCCTTCCAATGCTTTTCCCTTCATCACATCATCTGCTCTCTCCTTCTGTCCCACCTCAGTTTTCCCCTTCTGGCATTCCTCTGGGTTTCACATCCACTAACCCTCAGATTTTCCATTGCATCCATCCTCAATTGTTCTCGCTTCCACTAATTTGTGCCCCTCCGCCCCCTGCCATCCTCCATACCTCTCCCTTGCCATGCGTTCATCATCTTCCACCAATCCTCGTATTCTGTTATTCCATCCCACTCCTCCTATTACGCCTACTTTTCACCCCAACCATACTCTGGTAGGTGTAGGTGACCAAGATGATGTTAGGAAAGAGACGGCACCCGGAAACGTAGGAGGCAGCCAAGCCACTTCAGGTAGGGCTGGTGAGAGAAATGGCGCCGAAGCACCTATCCTCCGCTCGTCCGTTTTGCCCTCTCGTCCTCCTTCCATTCATAAGGTTTCCCTCCTTGTTCATTTCCTATTTGAGATCTACCTACGTATCCTCTGTTTTGGAGCTTTACCTCCCTCCCTCTGTCTCGTCCATTTCGCCATACCTCTGGCTCTCTTTCCTCCCTTTCCCTGTTCCTCCATCTTCCATACCTCTGATTCCCCCTCCTTTGTTCCTCTCTCCCATCCCTACCACCCTTTCAATGTGTTTTCCTTCATCACGTCATCTCTCTCTCCTTCCGTCCCACCTAGGTTTTCCCCTTCTGGCATTCCTCTAGTTTTCTCGTCCACTAACCCTCAGATTTAGCATCCGCTCTCTGATTGTCCTCGCTTCCCCTGTTTCTGCCTCTACGCCCCATGCCATCCTCCATACCTCTCCCTCGCCATGCGTTCATAATCTGCCACCAATCCTCGCATTCTGTTATACCATCCCGCTCATATTTTTACGCTTACACTTCACGCCAACCATACTTTGGTAGGTGCAGGCGAGCAAGATGGGGCCCGAGAAGAGACGGCGCCCAGTAACGTAGGAGGCATCCAAACCACTTCAGATAGGGCTGGTGAGAACATCGGCGCGGAAGCAACTGCAGTAGATGGAACTCCTATTAGGTGGGGACGGCGAAGGCTACGTAGAAGAACACGTCGAGGAGATGTAGACGGCGTTGTCATAAAATATAAGTTTAGGGAATAATAATTACAAGGAATATGAAGAGATGCAACCAACTGTTTTACTGCTGCTGTTGCGATTCGATACAGCGACGACTCAGGCAACTGCTCAATACCGAGTCAGTTGTTTGTCCTTGCTGTCGCGCTTCCTTTTGTCAAGTCAAAGGTCGGCGACCTTTGACCTTCGTGTAACCTCCAGCTGTTACGTTTTGTCAACCTCCTTGGTTGACTCGCTGTTGCTTCAGTGTAGCGTGTCTCGTTTGTAGTTCGATGTTCCGACACATCAGAAGCGTTAAATTACTTGTTTCCAATACTCCCCTTCGCTTCTGGAGTGTCGTTGCTGGTGACGTGGCCTTGTCCAGTTAGCAACATGCAGTACTCGAACTTCTGCTTTCTGAGTTTCTTGGTCAAATAATCAGCTGCAATTTCGGATGTGGGGCAGTAGGACAGCTCGAGTCTCCCCTTCTCGATCTCGTCCTTCACGAAGAAATATCGCACGGTGATGTGATTCGTTCGATTCGCGAACCCGCTCTTGTTCGCTATGCGGATTGCCGATTGGTTGTGCGCGGTCGAGCTCCGCCATGTGCTCTTCAGGCTGCTTGAGGTAGGTGGCGAGTTGGCTCGCTGAGTACGATAGATCCGGTCGGCGGGTAACGGCTGCGAAGAGTAGGCATCCTAGTTTTCGTTGGTAGTCGCGAATGTCGGCGGGTTTGAGTAGAGTGGTCTTTTCTTTGCGACTTCCGTCGGTGTAGCGGTATGGTGTGGTGATGGCAGTTGGAGTTAGTCCGAACCGATTGGCGATGGTGTCGGCGTATTTTGCGGCGTTGAGGTAGATTGTGTTTTTCCTGTCTTATATGTTGAGTCCCATGTATTGTGTCACGGTAGACGAGACAGTGAGCGTGAGGTCCCGCTGCAGCTCCCCTTCGAACCAGGTTGTGATGCCATCGGTTGAGCCGATGTAGAGCAAGTCGTCCACGTAGACGATGAGTAAGATGTAGTCGGCGCCCTTCGTAAGTCGGTACATTCCTTGGTCGTGTGGCAATTAGCGGAATCCGATGCGAATTAGCCGAGCGTGTAGGTACTGCTGCCACAGCCTCGGAGCTTGCTTCATGCCGTATAAGGACTTCAGCAATTGATAGACTTGGTTGGGGTTTGCGTTAGAGCCGTGTAGTTGCTCGACGAAGATCTCGGCGTCGACGGGAGCGCAGAGAAAAGCGTTGACGACGTCGATTTGTCGGAGCTTCTTCCACTTCATGGCGGCTATCGCGAGGAGAATTCAGAATGATGTGTGCCTACTGACTGCCGCGAAAGTCTCGGTGAAGTCTCGTCCGTACTCTTTGTCGAAGCCACGCACGACCCATCGTGCTTTGAACTTGTCAATGGTTCCGTCTGCTTTTTTCTTTACGCGGAAGACCCATTTTCCCGTGAGAATAATTTTGTTGCGTGCTACTCCGATAGGTACGACTTACCAAGTGTTGCGTTCTTCCAGCGCCTTTAACTCTCTGTCCATGGCTTCGCGCCATTTTTCCCTGTGCTCCCCCCCTAGAGCCTGCTGAACTGTGGCAGGCTCCTTAGGCGGCGATGCTCCGTGGACGGCAGTGACGAGGCCCAGTATTTGCAGCCCACTCTGTGTGTAGCAGGGAAGGTAAGAAATTGGGCCCTATGCGTCCGGAAATGTTGGTGTCGATGGGATGGGGTGTAACGTAACCGTTTTCGGTGAAGTCATAGTAGACTTCGGCGTTGACGCTTTTGCGAGGGTTGTCATCGTCCATGGGGATGTCCACCGAGTAGTAGGGAAGGGGACCGGCTTCCTCCGAGGCTCCGTCCACGTTCTGCTCGTCCTAGTCAGCTTCATCTGCTGCCGAAACGAAGGCTCGGTCCCCACGAAATCCGCCCGTGACATCTCGTTCTGCTTCCAGGTTGACCAGGTACGTCTGAAGTGTGAGGCGCTCGTAGAAGATCACATCACGTGCTGCCACTGATTCCTTCGTGTGGACGTCGAAAACCTTCCACGCGTTGTAGTGTTTTTCAATGCCCAGGTGTAGCCCCCACTGTGCGTGTTGGGAGAATTGGCCGGCTCGTGCAGCTGGGGGTCGGTACTGTACCATGCAATCGAACGCTCATAACATTTTTGTGCTGCCCAATTTCCCTGTCCACAGCAGATGCGGTGATGCGTTGTTCGGGAGCGATGATGATGAGAGCAAGTTGTGCAGCATTACAACGTGGTCCATCGCTTCAGGCCACTGGTGGTTGGGTAGCCGCATGCCATGTAGCAGCTTGCGCATGGTTTTTTGGAGGGTCCTGTTCGTTCTTTATGCCACGCCTTGCTGCTGATGGGTGTAGGAAAGCGAGATGAGTCGCTTGATGCCTCTCTCTGCCAGGTACTGCTTGAACCTCTGTGACTGATATTCTCCTCCCCTGTCTGATTGGAAGCTTATTAGTTTCACTCCCGATTCCCGTTCTGATACTGGAAGCCAGGCGACGAAGGCTTCGAAAGCCATGTCGCGGCTCGGAAGGTTGAGGTGCCAGACATATCGGGTGGCGGCGTCGATGAACGTGATAACGTAGTTGTAGGCTCCTTGTCCGCTTTCACGGTTGAACAATATGTCACTATAAACCTTCTCCAGTGGTGCATACGCAGGAGCGCTCGAGTTGTGGTGGGAGACGAACGGCTGATGGGGTAAGTTGGCTTCGGGGCAGGTAAAGCATGTTCCGCGAACTCGTTGAAGTTCTTTGCCGTCATGTAGTAGTAGTGAGTCTTTGTCAAGTACTCCTGCCCTTATCGTGTTGTTTAACGTTGTGTTGCTCGGGTGTCCCATTCTTGCATGCCAGATTGATTCACTGGCGCGATGTCCAGGTGAACGCCTGTATAAGTCGGAGTTGGAGTAAAAGCCTGCGGTGAAGTTCGCGCTTCTGTGGACTTCGCGTGGAGTTGGAGTCAGCTGTTGCACAGGAGTTGGCGAAGTGTCATCCATCGAGAGTGGTGTTGTTGAAGGACCCGCGATTGATATCATAGTCGGTGTTGTCGCTGCTGCTGCTGGTGTTGTTTTTGCTACTGCCGGTGTTGTCTCTGCTGCTGCCGTTGTTGTCTCTGCTGCTGCCGTTGTTGTCTCTGCTACTGCCGGTGTTGTCTCTGCTGCTGCCATTGTTGTCTCTGCTACTGTTGACGTTGTCTCTTCTCCTGGTGTCTGCTGGATTGTTGCTAACGCTCTCGTCCGTTCTGCTTCAGGTATAGTGTGCGAGTACAAGAAGCCTCCGGGACTGAAGTCGGGGTCGAGATCTGGCGGGTGTGTCCAAGAGGTGAAGTTGATGATTCCGTCACTGTCGGCGGTGCCTTGATCTGGAACGAAGTCGAGAACGACGACGTTGTTCTTCAGCACTGCCTTCCCGGTGTAAAGTCCACCCCTTCATTTGTACAGCTTGAACTCCTGTGTGGTGCTCTCAGCTTCAAGATGAATTCCCTTCGCCATCAGTTGACTGACGCTGAGTAAGTTGTAGCCGAGCCCTTCTGCGATTAAAAGCTTTGACATTTGCAGAATAACGTTGGTTTCTCGAGATTGAAGTTGAACTACTCCTTGTCGTCGTGTGTGCAGGTTCTGGTTGTTGGCGACAGTGATCATGACTTCACGATGAAGCTGCTGCTCTGATACCATGTTGGGCTGAGAAAAACCCCTTAGGATCTTTTCAAGGCTAAGACCCTGAGTATGAATGTTATATTGCGGAAGCGTTCTTAGTGAACTATTGAACCAGCTTGCGCTAGTGTGTGAGAGCAAGAGATTGATTATAGCAAAGTAATACAAAGCTTTTATATAATTACAATGAATATGAAGAGATGCAACCAACTGTTTTACTGCTGCTGTTGCGGTTCGATACAGCGACGACTCGGGCAACTGCTCAATACCGAGTCAGTTGTTTGTCCTTGCTGTCGCGCTGCCTTTTGTCAAGACAAAGGTCGGCGACCTTTGACCTTCGCGTAACCTCCAGGTGTTACGTTTTGTCAACCTCCTTGGTTGACTCGCTGTTGCTTCACTGTAGCGTGTCTCGTTTGTAGTTTGATGTTCCGACACATCAGAAGCGTTAAATTACTTGTTTCCAATAGCAGCGAGGCGACCAGGCGCGCTTGGACTTCGTGGCCTTAGAGACCAACACTACAGACATCTTCACCAAGGCCCTAGTGCCTAGTGACCACCATAGGTTCTGTCTGCAGTTAGGCCTTGTTGACACTGGTGCTAGGTTGCTGTAGCATTGTTTCTTGTTGCTTGCTCTGCTCTGTTTGTCCCTGCATCTCTATATATTTGTGAACTCTTGAACTGACCATGTGGCCGTTTGTTTGTGATCGGAATGTGTGGTGATCTTTAGATCCACCCTGAGCATTGTCTTGTTGCTCCTCTTTATTGGTCTTGTGACCATTTGTTTCCCTTGCTTGCTTTGATTCCCCTCACTTAGGCTATGGGGGTGTGTCAAATGTAGCATACATGTTCGATAGATTTCTAGCCTACAGTGAGGTTCACAGTAGGGGGTGCATGAGTCTCTCAACACTTGTTTGTACCTCTTCCTCCTACTAAACCATTCCGTCAAACTCTAAGTGGCGGGCCCTCAATAGGTAGGACAAAGAAGCATTCGGCCCTCGAATGAAAGACCCCCGGGACACTTACACTGGTGGGTCATTTATATGGGAAAACATGGTATCATGCAGGGCTCAGGTTTGCAATGTAATTTACCCTTCTATACTGATTACAAGGGTGAAATTTTGGGTCTACACTGATGTGCTGGGGTAATTTTTTTATGAGTTAGTGTCACACTGATCTGTAAGTGTATCGACTTAGGCCACACTGATGCCTTGGGGTAAATTCTCACTTAGCGGATATTACACTGAAGAGCGTACAGGGATCCCCCCCCCTCCTCCTCTTCCCCGAAATTTGTCAGATCGTGATTTCCGATAATCATGCAAGTACCGAGGATTTTTTCCGTGCAGTACGAGCGTTGGCTTTATTGCGCGACCCGACGTTTTTCGAATTTGTGTCAAGTCCTGTCGACCACTCGTGCACCACGTAAGCACTAATCTGAATTCCCTAAATCCGATCGACCCTACAGAGGTTTACGCGGCATAGGTAAACTGTTTCTCGGTTGGTTTTTGTTGTGTAACTACAGTACGTAACTTTCTCAAACATTTGTAGGCTAGCTCCGAATATATTTCAGCGGACAAGCGAGTCGGCCCGGGGGAGCTCTCTGCCCGCGGGCAAAAAAATAAAACCCATTTGGGCATGCATCTGGTCAGGGAGGCATCAACCATAAACAGAGAGAGGCATGGATTTAGGGTTGATGCCTCCCTAGGATGGCATGCCATCCGATAGGGTTTTAGATTTTCCTGCCCGGGGCAGCATGTCGTCAAGTCGTCAATGGGTCGTCAGGCTTGACAACTCATTTCCGCTGGGATATTCAGACACGCGTAATCATTGTATGCAGATCGCGACAGAATCTACCACACACCAACCTACGAAATTCGAGGATCCCTATAGCAGTTGTGCTTGTGACAGAGTGACCACTTCGTGTTTGAAAGTGTAGAAAAAGGGTCGGTCGATCGGATTTAGGGAATTCGAAATAGTGCTGACGTGTCGCACGAGTGGTCGACAGGATTGACACAAATTCGAAAACCGTCGGGTCGCGCAATAAAGCCACGAGCGTTGGCCGCAGTGACGTGTCCGATTGGTCTGTTAGGGCGTGTGCACTAGGGGTTCGAACTTGTGTCTAAGTTCGAACATTTAGAGAGGTACTAACCGTTACGATACAATTGAGAGATGTTTCGTCACGGAGCAAAGCGGTTGATGTTCGAACTTTGACACATTTCGCCAAAAGACACACGCCCTCAGGAATGATTCCCTTTCAAGCACGCCACGAAACCGAACCTAGGTGTTACCTGTAATAGTTTAGGACTTCGCGAACATCTGTCAGTGTTTGAAAAAAAACCACACTGATGATGCAGGGTAAAATTTTCAAAACCTGATGTTACACTGCTCTATCAGTGTAACGAAAAAGTACACACTGCCCATAAGGGTTTTTGAAAAAGCTACACTGCCAATCGTGAGTAGGCCAAATCCAAACCTGAGCCCTGGTATCATGCATTCACATTCACAGCGTAAATTAGCGCTACCACTTTCAATGAACATGGGAAGCGAGCAAGTGCGTTTCAGTGAGCGGAACAACTGAAAATAAGCCTTTCACGCAGAATATCACGATGCCAAGGAAAAAAACACGATGCTATGCAACGCATATGAGTACAAACAAGGGGGCGCACATTACAGGGGACTAACACACTAATGAAATTGCTACTTGCTGTCAGGCAGCAGCACATCTCCTCCACCATTGGTAGCCAGGACAGCCTATTTTCCATCCTCCCATTCCTCCCCCACCAGCAAAATTACTCCTCTGGGGCGTCCTCTGCATACAGGCAAGAAACAGGGAGAAGCGGGCAAAGCGGGAGGGACGAGGGGGAGCGGGGGAAGGTGGGGCACTTACTGACGTTTGACCCTGATCAACCAGTGGAGAGGAATGCAAGAGAGAGTCAAAAGAGAAAAGACAGGCAGCACTGTTACTGGAGAGAAATACAGAAGAGAGTGTAAAGAGAAGGAGCAGGAGCGTAATGAAGGAGAGAGAAGCAGTGTACGCACCAGTGGCACAGCGAGCAGACTTCACTGATGAGGCAATCGCCTTCGACCTGCCCACGTGGGAGGGTCACGGAAGGGGGCGCAATGAGGCGCGGCAGTGGGCAAGTCAGGGAGGGGAGGAGTACGTGGGTGGGAGAGTGAGTGTGAGCGAGAATGTGTGTCTGTGTGTGTCCTTCGCACTCCCTCTCGCTGCCCTTGCCCAACTCACCCCTTGCCCCACTCACCCCTGTGTGCCCAACTCACTCCTGTGTGCCCAACTCACCCCTTGCCCTTCACGAGAGTGTCCACGGCCGTTCCCTTGCAGTCCGGCGCAGCAAAGAACTGGATCTCCTTGCATGCCGCCTTCCCCGCCTGCTGCCATGCCACCTGCACCTTCTTCTTCCCGCGCCCCGCCCCGCCCCGAATGGCAACACAGCGGGAGGAGGTGAAGGCAAAGGAGCGCCCCTGCACCTTCATCCTCGTACCCACCACCGCCACTCGGGTGCCACGGGTGCTGCCTTTGCCACGAGTGTTGCCTTTGCCAGGGGTGCTGACATTGCCACGGGTATTGCCTTTGCCACGGGTGTTGCCTTTGCCTGGGGTGCTGCCTTTGCCACGAGTGTTGCCTTTGCCTGGGGTGCTGCCTTTGCCACGGGTGTTGCCTTTGCCTGGGGTGCTGCCTTTGCCATGGGTGCTGTCTTCGCCAGGGGTGCTGTCTTCGCCGGCGGTGTTCTCATCGCCAGGGTTGTTCTCATCGCCAGAGGTGCTGTCTTCGCCAGGGGTGCTGTCTTCGTCAGGGGTGCTGTCTCCCTCGTTTCCCGCCTCCTTCACTGCCTCGCCGCCCGCCTCCTTCACTGCCTCGCCGCCCGCCTCCTTCACTGCCTCGCCGCCCGCCTCCTTCACTGCCTCGCCGCCCGCCTCCTTCACTGCCTCGCCGCCCGCCTCCTTCACTGCCTCGCCGCCCGCCTCCTTCACTGCCTCGCCGCCCGCCTCCTTCACTGCCTCGCCGCCCACCTCCTTCACCGCCTCGCCGCCCGCCTCCTGCACTGCCTCGCCGCCCGCCTCCTTCACTGCCTCGCTGCCCGCCTCCTTCACTGCCTCGCCGCCCGCCTCCTTCACTGCCTCGCCGCCCGCCTCCTTCACTGCCTCGCCGCCCGCCTCCGTTGCCTTCTCAGATAGGACATTGCTGGCCGCGTCTGCTGCCTGCTTGTTGCTGTCAGGCAGGACATTGCTGGCCGCGTCTGCTGCCTGCTTGTTGCTGTCAGGCAGGACATTGCTGGCCGCGTCTGCTGCCTGCTTGTTGCTGTCAGGCAGGACATTGCTGGCCGCGTCTGCTGCCTGCTTGTTGCTGTCAGGCAGGACATTGCTGGACGCGTCTGCTGCCTGCTTGTTGCTGTCAGGCAGGACATTGCTGGCCGCGTCTGCTGCCTGCTTGTTGCTGTCAGGCAGGACATTGCTGGCCGCGTCTGCTGCCTGCTTGTTGCTGTCAGGCAGGACATTGCTGGCCGCGTCTGCTGCCTGCTTGTTGCTGTCAGGCAGGACATTGCTGGCCGCGTCTGCTGCCTGCTTGTTGCTGTCAGTCAGGACATTGCTGGCCGCGTCTGCTGCCTGCTTGTTGCTGTCAGGCAGGACATTGCCGGCCGCGTCTGCTGCCTGCTTGTTGCTGTCAGGCAGGACATTGCCGGCCGCGTCTGCTGCCTGCTTGTTGCTGTCAGGCAGGACATTGCTGGCCGCGTCTGCTGCCTGCTTGTTGCTGTCAGGCAAGACATTGCTGGCCGCGTCTGGTGCTTCATTGGTGCTCGTGTCGACTAATGGATCGCTGCCCATGACTAGGTGAGCTGCGAGGGGGGTACAGAAGAGGAACAAACGAATGGAGAGTGCGCTTGTTTGCACTTTTGAGAGTGTGTGAGCAGGGGTCTGTGAGTTTGAACTGACTGCCATGGGCTGAAAGCATCAAAGGCGTGTTCACAAAGACGCATTGCACGGGGGGTGCAAGGCGTGTTGACGAAGCATGATAGGATAAGAGCCTCTTTTTCTCTGAACAGGAGGGGCAGAAGGCGTGTTGACAACAGGATGAGAAAAGCAGGAGGCGTACCGGTGAAGAGCGCGACGAGGAAGACGCGAATCACGACCGTCGCACTCCCCATCTTCCGCATCCTCGGTGGAGTCCCCATCAGCCGCGCAGCACGCACGTAAGATCACGGAGAGCGAGAGGAGAGGGCAGTGGAGTGACGTTCTACAAGCGCGCTGACGGTGGGAGAAAGGAGAGGAGCTTCGTTTGGAAGCTCGGCTTGAAAGCTTCGCCGTTTGAAGGGAAGCGGCTGCGATGGACTCTGCTGATCGCTTCTGCTCTCGTCTCCCTTTATACCTGATCGCCTCTCCCATCACTCGCATCGCGTCACACCCTCCGAACCTCTTGTGGTGCATGGGAAATACCCGAGCCTGAACCACCGCGGTCAAGCAGCGCGACGAACGCTGCGACGAGGCACGCTGCGACGAGGCTTAGTGGAATGGCAGAGACGATGAGATGAGTAGCCTTCTCTGCTGCACGCAAGCGTCGCTAGTCTAGCGACGAGGTAGTATGAGCGCTAACAAACGCGTTCCCAATGCGCCCGGGAAGGTCGCCATTGGCGTGCGACGATCCCCAGAACATTCGCAATTCGCTACTCGCAGCTACTAGTAGCGGAAAACACTAGGCCGTGGCGAAGAGGATTTTAGATATTGCAAGGAACGCGGTCATGGTTAGTGCGACTCCTCCGTGCGGTACATTCCAGCCCGACTTCTGGTTCCACACACTAGATGGATTCGTTGGCCCCGTTCGCCAGAACGCCTTGTGGATATGGAATGAGATCGGGTTGATCGCAGAGATGCGCATGCGACGATGCGGTCAAACGGAAGGAATAATGGAATGTAAGGTTTGGTGGTTTATTGGTTGGTCAAGTTCTTTCACTGCAATAATGTCTAGGTATTCATTCTGGTGTGGAACGATTTGAGGCGGTTGATTTTATGTCCGACTATAGAAGTTGTTTATCGTACTTACCGCGTCAAACCAGCCTGGTTCGAAGTTGGGTTGACCCCCTGAAAACTATTTGTTTGAACGCGTGTGACCCTTCCAGGAGGTTGATTCGTTTGAAACATGATGTTAGGAGATGTTTGAAACATGATGAGTTATAGTCTCACTTACATGTACTATCTAGCGATTAGAACTATGCTTGAACTGCAATAGAAGTGACTTGACAACTGCAGATCAATTACATCGAATAAATTGACTCCCGACACGAGCCCAAACTTGCACCACGTCGGATGTGTTACAATAACGAAATGTTACATAATAATTCAGAAAGTGTTACAATCCTAAATATGACTTAGCCAAGGATTTGCTCAAGGTTGATCGCAGGTGATTTGTTGCAGCGGAATATATGTTGGAAACAATCGGTCTTAAGCGCCTCTGTCGTGTCGAAACACCAAGACACAAGCGAAGCAAAGTATATCGAGGCACCAGCGAGTCAACCCTCGGAGGTTGAAGCAACCGCTGGAGGTTACGGGGAAGTAAAAGGTCAGCGACCTTTGACCTGACGAATACAGCGCGACAGCAAGGACACACAACTGACTCGCTACAGAGCAGTTGCCCGAGTCGTCACTGTATCGAACCGCAACAACAACAGTAAAGTAGTTACAACCGTACCTCTTCGTATTCCTTGTACTCTTATATATATTATTGTATCTCTTTGTTTTAATCAACTTACTTTGCCCTCACATACTAGCGCAAGGTGGTTCACAACACTTTAATTAACGCTTCCGCTATTACATCAACTCTACCCAGAGTTCACCCCAGGCATGGCTACACAAAAAGAAAGGAGCAACTCCAACGGCTCCCAGGGCACTACACCTACTCCACCTCCTGCCTCTGGCCTACAGACAGAGAAGGGCACGGCAACGAGACCAAGGGGGACGTCTACCGAGACTCCCACGAACCAACCTGCAGACTTCGACCAGAGCATGATGGAGAAGTTCTTCTCCTTCATGTCCTTCTACGAGCAACACCAGCAATCGGCACCTGCGCAGTCACACAACAGCAACAACAACGGAGCAACGCCTATGAGTCTCGACGGCTCATCATATGCACGAAGAAATCAACAACAGCAGCCTACCTTTGCTCCGTACGAGCGCGGGTCCATCAGCTTCATGCCACACCCGCAGCCTTCACCTGGACAAGAAAGGTCACTGGACGCATTACAAGTTCAGTCGCAGTTCGCACACGTTCTGAAGATGCAGACGTCAAGACCATTCGATGGAAAGGACTTCTTCACCTGGTCGTTTGAATTCGAGCTGATGATGGAAGGCGCGCAGATACTTGGCTTCTTCGACGGGTCCCTGCCATACCCAACAAACGGCACACAGTACGAGAAGCAGCAGTACACCTATCAGTCAATGATGGCGTACACGATTCTACTGAGGAACATCACCCCGACTCAACAGCAGAACATACGATCTTACCGGGGTTACGGCAACTCCGCGGAGCTCGCGTACAACCACCTGAAGAGCCTGCATCAAGCAACAGACAGCGTAAGTCAATGTCGGTTAATGGCGCAACTGACAACAGTTGAAATGAAACCGGGAGAAAAGGGGATGGCATATATCAGCCGCTGTCGCGAACTGCGCGACAAGCTCCTTCGATGCGGAGGGTCGATATCTGAAGACGCCTTCGTGACAGTTATCATCGGCGGCCTCGGTCCTCAATGGCGCGCCACGAAAGCTATTCTCCGAGCACATGGAAGAATCTCCGAAGCAGCAAGACATGGACCTGCAAGAAGAACGACACAAAAAGAAGACATCAGCACCGGAATTCGAGTTCCACACTCAGCGACGCTACAACAACAACAACAACCGGCAGCAACAACCGAAGCCAGTACCTCCGTTTTGCCACATCTGCAAAACTTCAGGACACCCGCGTACGCACTGCCCGAATCGCCAACAGTCAACAACTCCACAGCGGCAACTTCGACCTTCAAGCAGCCAAATCGCCTCAACGCAAGCAAATCCCACGACCCAGGTTCAAGCTTCAACAACTTCAACGGGACAACCTGCACAAGGAGCAAGAAACATCGTCAGCTGCATGGCAAGGCTGAGTGACTCCTGCATCACCGAGTCAGCACCACACTACTCACCGGAAGAACAACTCGACGAAACCACACCCCGCCGCGAGTCACTTCAGCCGAACCCGACATACGCCGCCATCGCCCAAAGCGAACCATCCGGAAAAGACACATGGTTCTTGGACAGTTGCTGCGGACAGCACATGTGCTCCTCGGGACGCTTCGTTCAACGAGAACACCAATTTCAACGCGAAGTCGTCATTACAGTCGCCAACAATCAGAATCTGCGAATACGACGACAAGGCGTAGTTCAACTTCAGTCAAGGGAAACAAACGTTATACTGCAGATGTCAAAGGTACTAATCGCGGAGGGACTCGGCTACAACTTACTGAGCGTCAGTCAGTTGATGGCGAAGGGCATTCACCTTGAGGCAGACAGCACCACCCAGGAATTCAAGCTGTACCACGGGAAGGGCGGCCTCTACATCGGCAAGGCGATCCTAAAAAACAACGTCTTCGTTCTCGATTTTGTCCCAGATCTTGGCACCGCTGACAGCGACGGCATCGTCACCTTCACCTCTTGGACCCATCCTCCGGACCTTGATCCAGACTTCAGTCCAGAAGGCTTCTGGTATTCACACACCATCCCTGAGGCAGAAAGAACAAGGGCGTTAGCAACAATTCAGACAACATCAGCAGCAGCAGAGACAACATCGGCAGCAGCAGAGACAACATCGGCAGCAGCAGAGACAACATCGGCAGCAGCAGAGACAACATCGGCAGCAGCAGAGACAACATCGGCAGTAGCAGAGCCATCAACGGCAGCAGCAGGAACGTCAGCACCAATTGCTGGTCCTTCAACGGCACCGCTCCTCATCGACGACACACCACCGACACCCGCGCAACAACTACACCCAGCACCACGAGAAGTTCATCGTAGCGCCAACTTCACCGCCAACTTCTACTCCAACTCCGATCTGTACCGACGATCACCCGGACATCGCGCCGACGAAAGCACATGGCACGCAAGGATGGGACACCCAAGCAACACAGTATTAAATAATACGATAAGAGCAGGATTACTTGACAAGGACTCACTACTACTGACCGACGGAAGAGAACTTCAACGAGTACGCGGAACGTGCTTCACCTGCCCTGAAGCTGACTTACCACATCGACCGTTCGCGTCTCACCATAACCCAAGCACACCAGCTTACGCGCCACTCGAGAAGGTGTACAGTGACATCCTGTACAATCGCGAGCCGGGGCAGAACACGTACAACTACACCATCACGTTCATCGACGCCGCGACACGTTACGTTTGGCACCTGAATCTTCCAAGCAAGGATATGGCGTTCGAAGCGTTCGTCGCCTGGCTCCCCGTAGCAGAAAGGGAATCGGGCGTCAAACTAAAAAGCTTCCAGTCAGACGGGGGAGGAGAATACACCTCACAAAGGTTCAAGCAGTACCTGGCAGAGAGAGGAATCAAGCGGCTCATTTCCCTTCCCTACGCCCATCAACAGCAGGGTGTAGCAGAGAGGATGAACAGGACCCTCCAGAACACCATGCGGAAACTGTTACGTGGCATGCGGCTACCCACTCACCAGTGGCCAGAAGCAATGGACCACGCAGTGATGCTGCACAACTTGCTTTCTTCGTCGTCACTACCGAACAACACATCACCGCATCTGCTGTGGACAGGAAAACTGGGCAGCACAAAAATGTTACGAGTCTTCGGCTGCATGGTACAGTACCGACCTCCATCTGCACGAGCAGGATGATTCTCCCAACGGGCACAGTGGGGACTACACCTGGGCATCAAAAAACACTACAACGCATGGAAGATTTTCGACGTCGAGACAAAAGAAACAGTGGCAGCACGTGATGTCATTTTCTACGAGCGGCTCACCTTGCAAACGTACCTTGCCAACCTGGACGAAAACCAAGACCCCACAGGTGGCTTCCGTGGAGACCGAGCCTTCGCTTCGGCAGAAGACGAAGCTGACTGGGACGAGCAGAACGTGGAAGGAGCCTCGGAAGAAGCCGGACCCCTCCCGTACTGCTCCGTCGATGTCCCAATGGATGACGAAAATCCACGCGAAAGCAACAACGCCGAAGTCTTTTACCACTTCGCCGACAACGGTTACGTTACACCTGCACAAGTCAACACCGACGAAGCAGAACGCGTAGGACCTAATTTCGCACCTGATCCAGAAGCGGGAGACGAAGCAGTTTATCCAGAGGATACTTCATTCCCTCGCTACATACAGAGTGGGCTCCAAATCCTCGGTCTCGTCACCGCAGTCCACGGCGCAGCCATTCCCAAAGAGCCTGCGACAGTTCAACAGGCTCTGGGGGGGGAGCATAAGGAAAAATGGCGCGAAGCCATGGACAAGGAACTGAAGGCACTAGAGGAACGCAACACGTGGAAAGTAGTTCCCATCGGCGTAGCACGGAACAAGACCATTCTCACCGGGAAATGGGTCTTCCGCGTGAAGACGAAGGCTGACGGCACCATTGACAAATTCAAGGCACGATGGGTCGTGCGTGGCTTCGACCAAGAACACGGGCGAGACTTCACCGAAACCTTCGCTCCGGTCAGCCGACACACCTCGCTCCGAATTCTCCTCGCGATCGCCGCCATGAAGAAAAAGAAGCTACGGCAAATCGATGTCGCGAACGCTTTTCTCTACGCACCCGTTGACGCAGAAATTTTCGTAGAACTACGCACGGTACCAACGGGGAGCCGAACCAAGTCTGTCAACTGCTGAAGTCGCTCTACGGGATCATGCAAGCTCCGCAGCTATGGCAGCAGTATCTGCACGCCCGCCTCATCCGCATCGGCTTCAAGCAATTACCTCACGATCAAGGGATGTACCGGCTTACGAAAGGCGCAGACTACATCTTACTGATCGTCTACGTAGACGATTTCCTCTACATCGGCTCAACCGACAACGTCACCACCTGGTTCGAAGGGGAGCTGCAGCAGGATCTCACACTGACAGTTTCATCTACCGTCACACAGTACCTCGGGCTCAACATCCGGGAAGAGAAAGACGCCATCTACCTCAGCGCCGCGAAATACGCCGACACCATCGCCAAGCGTTTCGCTCTTACACCAACCGCCATCTCTACACCGTACCGCTACACGTGAGGAAACAACAAGGAAGGCTCCGCTCTACTCAAGCCCGCCGGCATACGCGACTACCAGAGAAAACTGGGCTGCCTCCTCTTCGCAGCTGTCACCTGCCGCCCAGACCTATCGTACTCTGCAAGCCAACTCGCCACCTACCTCAAGAGGCCCGAAGCGGAACATCTAGTAGAACTCGACCGCGCCCTTCATTACCTTATTAGTACCTCGACGATCGGTCTAACTTACTACAAGAACGCAACTGCGCCGCCTAAGTTAATCGGCTACGTCGACGCCGATCACGCTGGCGATTCCGACAACAGGCGTTCTCGCACTGGCTACATCTACCGCCTCGAACCAATCGGACCTATCTCTTGGCAGTCGAGCAAGCAGGAATTAATAGCTCTCTCGTCAGCCGAAGCAGAATATATTGCACTTTGTTCAGCCACCAAGGAAGGACTTTACCTTCGCGAACTGCTGGAAGAAGCGAAGCTGGCTCAGTTACCCAGCTTCACCCTGTTCTGCGACAACCAGTCGGCAATTCGCATCGCCAACAAAAGCGGCTTCGCGAACAGGACGAAACACATCGCCCTGCGATATTTCTTCGTGAAGGACGAGATCGAGAAAGGAAGGCTCGAGCTGTCATACTGCCCCACGTCCGAGATGGCAGCTGACTACCTGACCAAGAAGCTCGGAAAGCAGAAGTTCGAATACTGCATGCTGCTGACTGGACAGAGCCACGTCAGCGACACTCCAGAAGCGAAGGGGAGTGTTGGAAACAATTGGTCTTAAGCGCCTCTGTCGTGTCGAAACACCAAGACACAAGCGAAGCAAAGTATATCGAGGCACCAGCGAGTCAACCCTCGGAGGTTGAAGCAACCGCTGGAGGTTACGGGGAAGTCAAAGGTCAGCGACCTTTGACCTGACGAATACAGCGCGACAGCAAGGACACACAACTAACTCGCTACAGAGCAGTTGCCCGAGTCGTCACTGTATCGAACCGCAACAGCAACAGTAAAGTAGTTACAACCGTACCTCTTCGTATTCCTTGTACTCTTATATATATTCTTGTATCTCTTTGTTTTAATCAACTTACTTTGCCCTCACATACTAGCGCAAGGTGGTTCACAACACTTTAATTAACGCTTCCGCTATTACATCAACTCTACCCAGAGTTCACCCCTGTAAAGATCCTAAGGGCTTTCTCAGCCCAACAATATAGACGACTGAGGTAACAAAAGCATGCATATATCGTGTTTCTATAAAAATACAAAGGGAGAACGAAATGTCATAGCTAGCCATATACTCTAAGGGGTACATTCCCTAATTACAGCGAATTTGAGCAGTGCGGTGCGGGAACTCATCTCAAACATGTTCCCACAATTTTCATTTCGAATGTTCCTGCCTACATTGGTCTTGGTCTGTCGGTCGCTGGTGTCGCTTCGGTTTTTTCGGACTCCTCGTTTTCGTATTCGGTAAGGTCTGCTCATGTAGCGTATAAGAATTGTCGGAATGTTATATTTTTCTAGTCTGCAGTGGGGTACTCTATAGTGAGTACAGCCCTGTTAGGGTTTGCTATTTGTACTCAACTGCCTGCTAGTGAAACCCCTCTTCTCTGTTCTCATTTCTCCTTCGTAAAACCTAAACACTAGCCATGGCTACTAAGCTCTAGCTAGGATTCTGACATGGTATTAGAGCGAGTACGCTCTTGGCCTATGGGCCCATCTGCTTCCGCTGCTGTCCTGTTTGCCGCGCGCCCCGTGGCGCGCGACGTTTTTTCTTCCCGCCACGCGCTCGGGGCGCATGGCGGAGCGCGCGGCGGTTTTCTGCCCCACGCGTCACCTCGGGGACCCGCGCGTCCCCCCCGTCGACCGTCGCGCCGCCCCCGGGGACCCACGCATCCCTCCCCGTCGACCCGCGAGCTGCCTCCGTCGACCCGCGAGTCGCCCCCGGGGACCCGCGCGCGCTGCCCCGTCGGCCCGCGCGTCGCCCCCTCCCGTCGCTCGTCGCGGCGCCCTGGGGGCCCGCGCGTCGCCCCCTCCCGTCGCCCGTCGCGGCGCCCTGGGGGCCCGCGCGCCGCCCTGCCCGTCGCCCGTCGCAGCGCCCCAGCTGCTGCCCGCGTTTCTGCCCTGCGCCGCATGCGCGCCTCCTGTGTTGGGGGTATGGGGGTGGCCGGTATGGGGGTGGCGGGTGTGTGAACCGTCCCCTGCTCCTCCTCCTCCTCCTTCGTCTCCCACTGCTGCAGCTGCCACTGAGGGGGGTGGGTGTGTGGGAGCCGAGGGAGTGGCGCTTGGGGGGTGTCGTGGGAGTGGAGCTAGGGGTGCAGCAAGGGGTGTGTGGAAAGGGGTTGGGACAGTTGGGGGAGGTTGAGTGGAGGCAGCCGTCGTATCGTCAGCAGCGCCAGTAGTCCGGGGCTCTGCTCCGGTAGCCCAGTATGAGCCAGCTGCGCCAGTCGCCCGTGGGTCCGTTGCTCATGCCGCTCGTCTTAGCCGCGGAGCCAGTTACTCCTGTAGTCCGGGGCTCTGTTCCGGTAGCCACTCCGTCAGTGCGGCTCCTGTTGCCCGTGTGTCTGCAGCTTCAGCCGTTGCCTCCAATCTCCTCTCCTCTCACAGTCCTGCCTCCTCCTCCTCACTCGCCCTTTGTGAATGCCTCTAGCTTTGCTTGTACTCGTGAACCTGCTCTGTGATTGCTTGCTGTGCTGATTATACCCCACTTTGACGATGGGGGTGTGTCAGAATGTTATATTTCTCTAGTCTGCAGTGGGGTACTCTATAGTGAGTACAGCCCCGTTAGGGTTTGCTATATGTACTCAATTGCTTGCTAGTGAAACCCCTCTTCTCTGTTCTCATTTCTCCTTCGTAACACCTAAACACTCGCCATGGCTACTAAGCTCTAGCTAGGATTCTGAGAAGAATGTTTAATCATAATGTGCATATCTCAATACCCCGCTTCATTCCTGGGCGTATCGGGAGATGACTCGCTTGACCACTCCGGTGAGGTTGTAGCAGTACTGGTACAACTGGCGTGATAGTTGCTCGGTAAGAATGCCAGTTGCCATCTCGGAGGTTGGGCAGTATGTCAGGTCGACTTTCCCTTGATGAAAAAGTATCGCATCGCGATGTGCTTTGTTCGATTGACGAAGTCAGGCTTGTTCGCAGTTTTGATCGCGCTCTCGAAGTTGGAATTTTTGCCTCCTGCAGGAGCTCTTGCAAATAGAGTCCTTTGCGAACTGCAGTAGTTGCGGCGATGTACTCTGTTTCGGCTGACGACAAGGCAGCCAGCAAGCATTTGGGAGTTCCAGGATATTGGGCCCGTAGGTTCCACGCGGAAGACGGAGCTGGTTCGTGACCGTCAATTGGCACGGTTAGCGGCATGATCTGCGTCCACGTAGTTGTTGAGGTTGAAGGACGTTGTTTTCAGCGTGGAGTAGGAGAGGCTGATGTCAGGCGTAGAGACGAAGTCAATGCTGTGGCGTAGGTTGCACCCGTGTACGACCCATCTTGCCTTGTAGTGCTTGATACTTCCATCAGCGGCTGTTTTTGGGCAGGACACCTAAACTTCCGCTCAGCACCCTCCTCCTATTTGATGCTGCATGATCGACTAGGACCCAGGTGTCGCGTGACTCCAACGCTCTCAGCTCCGTGTCCATGGCGGCACGCCACTCCTCGTCGTCTGTTCCCGTAAGGGCTTCTCTTGGGTTCTTGGGCTCGACGATGTGTGGGGCGGTAGTGATAGCAGTATGTAGGCCGAGGAGTTGTAGGCCCATGACATTTGCCGCTCCCTGCTTTTCCTGAGTGATTACTTCAACCATGTCGTCGTCATCGTCCTCATAAGTAGGTGGGGCGCTGCTTGCTGGGGCCTGCCAGCGAGAGGTCCTGGTTCGTGGACGTCGCCGCCATCATCCTCGTCAACATCGCACGGTCGAGGGGGTACGCCGAGATGTTTGTCGGCGGGGTTACGGTCGAGAGCTGCTATTGGCGTAAGCTGGTGAGGCGAAGCACCTGCCGCTGTTGGCATAAGCTGGTGTTGCGCCTGCTTGCTGATCCGCAAGCCAGGTGTTGAGGGTGAGGCGTTCGTAGAAGAGGATGTCTCGCGCAGGGATTATCTTATTGGTGTTGATGTCTAGGATTAGCCAGCCCTTGTACTCATAGTTAAGCCCCAGATGAATCCCCCAGCGCGCGCGGTAAGTGAATTTGACGATTGAAGCAAGATGCGGATCTGTATTGCACCAAAAAGCCCCATACCCTCAGCATGGAGGTATCTCCCCTTTTCCTGGTCCATTTCATGTGAGGCGAAAGGTACCTTCCGTTGGCTGTGCTGGACAGGAGGTTGTGAAGTCGTACGTCATGGTTCATGGCGTACGACCAATATTTGGGAAAGGCCGGACTGCTTCTGGAGCGCGCGAACTTTCGTCATGAGAGTGCGGTTAACCTGCTCAGTGACACCTTGCTGCTGGTGAGCGTGGGGAGTGAAATGTGGTGCATAATCATTTTCTCCGTGAGGAAAGTTTGCAGCTCGTTGCTTTGGAATTCCTTTGCGCCATCTGTCTGTCACATTTTCAGCTTCTTTCTTCATTACCGCTGCATGTGAGCAAGCCAGACCCGGAAAACTTCAGGTGCTTTCGAGCGATCGTTGACGTTCGCGACCCAGACGTAGTGCGAGTTGGCATCTTCAAAGGTGATGGTGTAATTCTCATCATTGACTCCTCCATGGTGTACCACAATGAAGTCGTTGTAAACCTTTTGCAGTTTCTTGTAGCGGTTAGCGCTTGGCTCCAGTGAGGGGTAGGCTTGGCTCCAGTGAGCTAGACAGTGCAGATCTGAGGCTGTGAGGTCCTTTGTGGCTCAGTACCGTCGGGGCGGAGCAGTGCTCCATACAAAAGGACTTTTGCGGTGAGGCAGTTGTTGAAGGTCTGGTGCGAGGGGTGGCCGAGCCACTACTGCCAGAGGCATCTGCACAGACTCTTAGGTGCGCAGGTATCTTGCGAGATGTGCGGCTGCCTCTGCTTCTGTATCATGGGGGATGCAGAGCATGGGTCCTTCTTCTTCTCTTGGTTCAACTTCTTCTTCCTCCTCTGCTTCTGTTTGTGTTGTTGCTTCTCCTTCTGCAGATGCTGTTGATAGGAAGAGCGTAAGGAAGTTGCGGTCAGGGATGATGTTGAGCGGAGTGGTGGTGCCTTCGATGAAACGAGCAAATGGGTCTGGGCGCGAGAGTGGTCCGTATGCGTCGCGCAGCAGACTTGCGGGCTCAGTCTTACAGGCAAGCCCGGTCCAAGTGGAGTGCCAGATTTGAGGTGAGCGAGGCGGTGACGATAAGTTGCGAGGAGGTCGCCCGAGGGGAACTACGACTCTTGTTGGGGTCTGCTTGCTGGCCATTTCTCTCTCTGCCTCCTCTAGTTCTTCTCGGGTGAGTTCCCCTTCAGCCACTCCCCAAGATCCAGTGTTATCCCAACCTCCTCCAACGGTTTCCCAGGCGCTAGTTGATGACCCCCATGTGCCGCCTGTATTGCTTGTGTTGCTTGCTCCCCATCCCCCCTCGGTTGGGGTGGAGCATGCAGATTCGGGGTCCCATCCAGCTGCAAGCTGCTCTTTGATCAAAATTTCTCGTTCTTCCTTGATGCTGAGCTCCTCTGGTTTGTTGGGGTCTTTCCACTCCTTGTTTTCCTGACGATGAACTTCGTGGGTGTAGGGAAGTGGCTGTTTCTTCTCATCATAAGCTCCTTGCGATTCTCCTTCCAGGACCCAGTGAAGGCGATCAGTGGCAGGTCTGGAGCGGTGCTCCGGTGGTACTTGCAGTTCTGGCTGTTCACTGCTGAAGACGCGATCGGAGGTAGTCGCCACATCTGTCTCTGTCATCCCTTCTTCTGGTGCAGAACTTTCCGCTTCCTCAATTGATGTGAGCTCTCTTCAGACTGTCTCGGTGCGGCTTGATGTGGGTGCGAAGCAGCTGGTGCAGCGCCCGTCTGGTCCAGATGAGTGCAGATTTATCTCATGAGGGTGAGGGCTGTGCCTGATCCATGGTTGCCCGTCAAGATGTCCTATGAGTTCTTGGACTTGTAAGTGAAGTTCAGTCGGATGAGGTTTATGAGATCGTCAAAGGTGGCTCCGTGGTGCTAGAAGGGGGATGTAGAGCATGGGTCCTTCTTCTTCTCTTGGTTCAACTTCTTCTTCCACCTCTGCTTCTGTTTCTATTGCTGCTTCTCCTTCTGCAGGCGCTGTTGATAGGAAGAGCGTAAGGAAGCCGCGGTCATGGATGATGTTGAGCAGGGTGGTGGTGCCTTCGATGAAATGAGCAAATGGGTCTGGGCGCGAGAGTGGTCCGTATGTGTCACGCAGCAGAGTTGCGGGCTCAGTCCCACATGCGAGCCCGGTCCAAGAGGAGTGCCAGATTTGAGGTGAGCAAGGCGGTGACGATAAGTTGCGTGGAGGTTGCCCGAGGGGAACTACGACTCTTGTTGGGGTTTGCTCGCTGGCCATTTCTCTCTCTGCCTCCTCTAGTTCTTCTCGGGTGAGTTCCCCTTCGGCCACTCCCCAAGATCTTGTGTTATCCCAACCTCCTCCAACGGTTCCCCAGGCGCTAGTTGATGACCCCCATGTGCCGCCTGTATTGCTTGTGTTGCTTGCTCCCCATCCCCCCTCAGTTGGGGTGGAGCATGCCGATTCGGGGTCCCATCCAGCTGCAAGCCGCTCTTTGATCAAAATTTCTCCTGCTTCCTTGATGCTGAGCTCCTCTGATTTGTTGGGGTCTTTCCACTCCTTGTTTTGTTGTCGATGAACTTCGTGGGTGTAGGGAAGTGGCTGTTTCTTCTCATCATACGCTCCGTGCGATTCTCCTTCCAGGACCCAGCGAAGGCGATCAGCGGCAGGTCTGGAGCGTGGCTCCGGTGGTACTTGCAGTTCTGGCTGTTCACTGATGAAGACGCGATCGGAGGTAGTCGCCACATCTGTCTCTGTCATCCCTTCTTCTGGTGCAGAACTTTCCGCTTCCTCAATTGATGTGAGCTCTCTTCAGACTGTCTCGGTGCGGCTTGATGTGGGTGCGAAGCAGCTGGTGCAGCGCCCGTCTGGTCCAGATGAGTGCAGATTTATCTCATGAGGGTGAGGGCTGTGTCTGATCCACGGTCGCCCGTCAAGATGTTTCCATGAGTTCTTGGACTTGTAAGTGAAGTTAAGTGGGATGAGGTCCACGAGCTGTTCAGAGGTGGCTCTACAGTCGGGAAGATTGAAGTCGTTGATCCCGTTGATCGAGTGGGCTTGCTCGAGGTATTTCCGGTCTTCGACAGGTGTGTCGGGAGGAATGAAGTGGAGCCTGAGGTTGCGTGTGAGGGGATCGGTGGCAAATGTGACTCCACACTCGGAAAGTTGTCCCGCGGACAGCAGGTTGAAGCACATTTTTCGCACGTATAACACGTCGTTGAAGGTAATACATGTATTGGTGTCACGTGCTTGCAGCACGATGATGCCTTGTGGGTTTGCGCGCAACTGATTGCTATTGGCGATGGTGACGTAGGTGGCAGTGGGGGTGGCGGTCACGTTAGAGATGTAGTGCTGTGACCCCACAATGTGCTGTCCACAGCAGGTGTCCAGGTACTAGTTGTTGTGATTGTTATTGTTGCCGCGTAGGAGCAGCGCGAGCCGTGGCATGACAATAGTTGTCGTATCGAATGTGAGAAATTCTTCTTGCGCGAGCCATTCCAAGAGAAATGGTCGCTGGTCATGGCAATGAGGCGGGCTCTCTCGCAGCTGAATTGGTAAGCTCCAATCCTGTTGGTCCTCATCTTTGCAGCAGTACTAGTTGTCGGTGAAGGGGTTGTTGTGCTCTTCTTCAGGTTGAATCAGTTCGCTAGCGGGTTCCTCATCTCCGTCAGACGGAGTAGCTCGTGGGCGACGCCGCGTTGCCATGTTTGCCATTACGTTCCTTGTTCCTCCCGTCTGAGGTGCTTGTGACTACTGCTGCTGTTGAGCAAGTGGACGAGGAGCTTGGGATTGCTGAAATTGACGAGCATCATATCGGCCGACCAAAGTGTTATGGTGAGTGGAGTTTGGGTGGTGATTGTTGGACCAGAATCTGCATTGGCCGTTGAGTGTCCGAAGACTTTGCAATTTTCGCTGTAGTGGGGCCGCGGTTGTCGTCACTCTTCACGATTGTCACTGTAGAGGGCGAGACGTTCTCGTCACAACGCAGAGCTTTTCCTCGAGTCTATGTCTTGTTGTTCAGTGAGAAGAGAGGCACAAAGAGCAGCTTCTAAAATTGCTCCTCTTTGTCGGAGTAGCACCTTACAGAGCTTCTTCTCAGGCCCTAATCCTGCAAGTACGATGTTGACGAAGATCTCCTCCGAAATCGCACTCCCGTGCTTCGTGATCTGATCACGGATGTTCCGACAGCGATTAACATATCTCTTTCTCCCTATACCCCATCTTGATCTCCATGATTTGTTGCAAGAGCTTGCTGGAAGCGACTGAATCATTTGGCTGATACACATCGATCGAGTGCTTCCAGGCATCCAATGCTGGAGCGACGCTCTCTTTGTAGGAGAGAATGCTGAACTGCTCCGCGGGCGTCACATTTCTTAGCAGCACACTATACGCCATCAGGGACCCGCTGTAGTACTGAGCCCGGGCATCTTCGGTGTCCTTCACCAGTTTAGGATAGGAGTCGTCGAAGTAATGGTAGATCTGCGCCGCTTGTGGGAGGAGCTCTAGCTCAAAACTCCATGTGTAGAAGTCATTGCCGTCAAACGCGGTGCTTTTCTTAATTTTGAAATATTAAGAAAACGTACGAGGAGTTGATTGCTTTATCACTTGGACGGGGGGCTGTTGGTGTTGATTTGTTTGTGTCGAGGGAGAAGGTAAGCGGGGCGGTTTTGCCGCCATTTGCGTCCGGTTGAGCAGGTTGAGCAGGTTGTGAAGAGGTTCTCGCATCGCCATTCCGCAATGCTTAAAGGTCTTTCTCCATAGTTGTCAGTCGTTGAAACAGTTGCTCGATTGCGACGTTGCGGATCGTGGTTGTCGCCTCGGCTGTTGCAACAGGTTTGGGTTAGCCTTCAGCATTTAGATTGGCTTGGCCTCCGGACCCTCCGGCCACCTTACTTCGGGAGTGTGTGTCGCTCGCCAACTTCGGTCTTGCGAAGTTTACGGTAGTGATGCGAAGAATCCCTTAGTAGCTCTCATACCATGTTGTCAAACATATATGATATAGCCTGTGTAGGCTGTAGTGGGGTAGACAATAGGGGGTACAACTTTTCTAGGGTTTCATACTTGTACCTTTCTCATTCCTAGTCAATTCATTCCTCGTACTTTCTTCACATGGTATAGAGCAGGTTCCCTAGTGGGACCGTTATTTTTTTCCTAGGGCCCACCACTGAAAGTTTTTCCTGCCCGAAGCGCGCTTCTTCCCCTGTCGCGCGCCTCGCGCCTGCCTTACCTGCGCCCCGTGCGCCTGCCCTGCTGTCGCGGCCCTGTCTAGAGCAGCCGCGGCTCTGCCGTCGCGGCCCCTACCGTCGCGCCCCACCCTGCCGTCGCGGCCTCTGCCGTCGCGGCCCCTGCCGTCGCCGCATCTGCCGGCGCGGCCCCTGCCGTCACGGCCCCCTGCAGTCACGGCCCCCTGCAGTCGTGGCCTCTACCCGCGCGGCCCCTGCTGGGCGGGCACCTGCAGTTGCGGCCGCTGCCGTCGCGGCCCCTGCTGTCGCGGCCGCCTGCTGTCGCGGCCCTCACCTACGCGGCCCGCTCGCCCGTCGTCGCGGGCCTACGCGGCCCTGCCGCCCTCTCGTCGCGGCCCCGCCCTGCCGCTCTTCGTCGCGGCCCCTGGCCTGCCGCCTCACGTCGCGGCCCCACCCTACCCTGCAGCAGTCGCCGAGGCCCCGTGGCCTGCAGCAGCCGTCGCCCCGGCTGCCGCCGTCGCTGCCCTGCTGCCGCTGTCGAGCCTGCAGCTTCCGGCGCGACCGCCGCTCCCGCCACCGCTGAGGCCCCTTCTGTCGCGGCCCTGCCCTGCCGCCTCGTCGCGGCCTCTCCTTGTAGCGGCGCACCCCGGCTCTGCCCCACCAGTAGCGGCCCTCCACTTCCGCCTCTGGTAAGTGCACCGACGCACCCGCGCACCGCTGCACCCGCGCCGCCCTCCCGAGCCGCGCCGCCCTACCGAGCCGCGCCGCCCTACCGAGTCGCGCTGCTACTACTGCTATTGCTGCTACTGCTGCTACTGCTGCTACTGCTGCTGCTGCTCCTGCTAGTGCTACTGCTACTGCTGTCATGGCTACCCCTAACGTCCTTACCTTCGATGCTGAGGGTCGGGCAGTTGATTTTGATGTCTGGGTCGATGATTTGCAGCTATTTCTGCAGTGCGATAGCAAGGACGGAGTCTCGCTTTTTGATCTCACGTCTGGCGCCTCTACTGCACCTGCTGCTGATGCTGACAGTACTGTTCGCTCGCAGTGGACCACGCGTGATGCTGCTGCCCATCTTGCTATTCGTAGTCACCTGCCGTCTGCTGAGCGCGCGCACTTTAGCCAGTACAAGTCTGCTAGGACTCTGTACGACGCTGTTGTTGCGCGCTACTCCTCCCCTGCCACTGCTGCCCTTAGCCGCCTCATGCTGCTATACCTGTTCCCTGACCTAGCTGCGTTTGCCACAGTCGCTGACCTCATTACGCACCTCCGCACTAGTGACACCCGCTACCGAGCTGCGCTTCCTGCCGAGTTCTGCGCCGTGAACCCCCCCCCTATATACATCACTCTCTACTACCTCGTCACCCGGCTTCCTGACTCCCTTCGCTCGGTCAGGGACCACTTCCTCTCCCTTTGCCCAACCAAGCTCACCGTTGACCTTCTTGAGGAGCGCCTCCTAGCAGCTGAGAAGAGTATAGTCGCTGTAGGAGCCTCTCGTGGTGACCCTCGTGCCCCTTTCTTTGAGGGGTGCTCCCCCGTTCCCCTTTTGCCTTCTGTTGCCTCTGCTGCTGCTGTCGACCTCGTTGGCACCGAGTCGGTCGGCATTGCGTCTGCTCCTAGTGGGAGGCACCGCAGCGGCAGGAGCAAGGGGGGCAAGGGTGCTGGAGGAGACGGCGGGGGCGGCGGTGGTGGCGGTGGAGGCGGCGGAGGGGGTGGGGGTGGAGGTGGGGGTGGTGGCGGGAGTGGGGGGTTCGGTGGCGGTAGTGGAGGTGGAGGCAGCGGCAGTGGGGGTGGAGGTGGCGGCGGCGGAGGCGGCGGAGGGAGTGGCGGCAGCGGTGGTGCTGGTCGAGGTGGCGCCGTGCAGCGGGGAGGCTTTGGCGGTGGGCAGCGCCAGCAGCAGCAGCGCCCTCGTGAGACCCTGTCACCCCAGGAGCTTCGTGAGTGGTACGCTGGGCGTGGGAGGTCTGGGGGTGCTGGTCCCTGCACTTACGTTCTCCGCACCGACGACCGCAGTGGGGAGACGTGTGGAGGACCGCATGCCACCCTGCGCTGCTTTGGCCGCCTGACTGACGCTTGGCGTACGCAGTTTCCCGACTCCTCTGAGATCCCTCGCTGGGGTGATCTGCTTATGTCGGGGGTTGCTATCTTTGATCTTGATTATGATGCTATCCTTGCTGCTATGTATGCTGTGTCTATTAGTGCTGAGGGTGACTGTTACCTGTGTGTTCCGCCCGACCCGGGCATTGAGGCTGCTGCTCTAGGTGCTAGTGAGTCTGCTGCTCCAGGTGCTGGTGAGTCTGCTGCCCCAGGTACTGGTGAGTCTGCTCTCTCAGGTACCGTGTCGGCTCAGGCCTTACACACTTTCACCATTGACTCGGGTGCTTCCCGCTCCTTCTTTCGCGACTGCACCACACTCTCGCCGCTCATTTGGCAGGTGGCAGTCTCTTTGGCTGACCCCTCTGGGGGTTCGGTCCTTGCGCACTCCTCCACGGTCCTGCCGTGTCCGGCGGTCCCGTCTGGCTCTCTGTCTGGCCTCCACCTCCCCTCGTTCTCCACGAACTTGGTGAGTAGAGCTGACCTTCAGGACGTCTGGGTTGACAAGTTCACTCCTGGAGGTCAGCGGGTGACCCACTGTTCGTGTACTCGCACGGGCCGGCACCTGGCCACGTTCACTCGTCAGCCTGGGTCGAGCCTGTACACCCTGTCTATCGTGTCTCATCCGGTTGCTGAGTCTGGTCAGGTAGCTGCGTCGGGTCAGGTGTTTGCTGCAGTGTCCCGGTCTGGTCCTGAGTCTGCCCCCTGCTCGTGTCGCCTCCTGTTGCACCAGACTCTCCTCTGGCACCACCGCCGTGGTCACCCCTCCCTGCCTCGTCTCCGAGGCATGGCCTCCCGTGTCCTTGTCACTGGTCTTCCCCGGTCTCTCCCTCCCCTCCCCGCGGGGCCTGCCCCTACCTGCGTTCCTTGCGTCGAGGGTCGGCAGCGCGCTGCCCCTCACTCCTCCGAGTTTCCTCCCACAGAGGCTCCCTTGCAGACTCTTCACATGGACGTGTGGGGCTGAGCCCGCGTCCGTGGACAGGGTCACGAGCGCTACTTTCTGCTGGTCGTTGTCGACTACTTGCGTTACACCACAGTCTTCCCCTTGCGTCGCAAGGGTGAGGTCACTGAGGTGCTGATTGACTTGATCCGCGCTGCCCGTCGTCAGCTCAGCGAGAGTTTCGGCTCGAACCTTCCTGTTCTGCATCTGCACTCCGACAGAGGTGGAGAGTTTTCCTCCGATCTTCTGCAGTCCTTCTGTCGTGCGGAGGGCATTCGCCAGACGTTCACGCTTCCGGCCTCTCCACAGCAAAATGGGATTGCTGAGCGCCGCATTGGCATGGTTATGGACGTCGCTCGTACGTCCATGATCCATGCGGCTGCTCCCCATTTTCTGTGGCCGTTCGCGGTTTAGTACGCAGTGCATCAGATCAACCTCCAGCCCCGGGTCTCCGTGCCGGAGACCACGCCTACTCTGCGGTGGACGGGGAAGGTTGGCGATGCGTCTGCGTTCCGTGTCTGGGGATCTCGAGCTTTCGTCCGCGACTTGTCTGCAGACAAGCTGTCCTCCCGTGCTGTTCCCTGCGTCTTCCTTGGCTTCCCCCCTGACGCGCGTGGTTGGCATTTTTACCACCCCACCTCGCGCCGTGTTCTTTCCTCTCAGGACGTCACGTTTGACGAGTCGGTTCCTTACTACCGTCTCTTCCCCTACCGCACTGCCCACCTCCCCCCCCAGCCGCTCTTCCTCACGCCAGGTCCTCCCCCGGTAGACCCCCTCCCCCCTCAGGGTCCTGCCCCCTCAGGTGTGTCCCAGGTAGACGCAGTCGAGCTTGTCGAGGTAGCTGTTGACTCTGGTGCTGCTAGGGGTGCTGAGCCTGCGGGTGCCGGGTCTGGGCGTGCTGAGCCTGAGCGTGCGGAGCCTGGGGGTGCTGAGTTTTGGGGTGCTGAGCCTGGGGGTGCTGAGTCTGGGGATGCTGAGCCTGAGGGTGCTGAGCCTGCGTGTGTGGAGTCTGGAGGTGCTGCGCCTGGAGGTCCTTCGGGTGCTTCGTCCCAGCGGGAGCCACTCTCTCCACAGCAGCTGCGCGAGTGGTTTGCTCGCCGCTGGAGCCGTGCTGCTGGAGTTGGTGGTGCTATGGGCGCTGGAGGTCCTACTGCTGCTGGGGCTGCTGGGGGTTCTGGAGCCAATGGTCCCGGAGGTGCTCGTACTGGAGGTACTGGAGCTGCTGGGGCTGGAGCTGCTAGAGGTGCTGGAGCTGACGGTACTACTGGACCAGGTGCTGCTGGTGATGTTGGCCCTAGCGCTGCTGGAGCTGCTGGGGCTTCTGGTGGTCCTGCTGGAGCTGGAGGTGTTGGAGCTGGAGGTGCTGCTGGAGCCGGTGCTCCTGGGGGTGCTGGAGTTGGCGCTTCTGGTGCTGCTGGCGGTGCTGCTGGGGTTGGTGGTGCTGCTGGAGTTGGAGGTGCTGCCACTGGGGGTGTTGGTGCTGTCCCTGCTGGTTCTGGAGGAGCTGCGTGGCCGCAGCCGTACTATGTTCCGCTCCTTCAGCAGGTTCTTGGTCTTCCGCCTTCTACTGGTCCTGCTCCTTCCTTAGAGTGTCAACCGCCGGTCCAGTCGCAGTCACAGTTACAGCCAGCCTCCCCACTGCCTGCTCCTTCTCCTTACACTGGTCCGACCGGAGGTCTTACTGAGCGTCGTGAGCCTGAGTCTCGTCCTGCGTCGCCTGCTCATGCTGCTCGCACTGGTCGTCGTGGTTCCCGTCAGCGTCCTCCTCCTGTCCCTGGCACACACCGGATGGCTCTGCGTCCGTCCACTGCTCCGCAGCGTGTCCCTCTGCCGTCTCCTCCTGCGTCCTCTCTTCCTACCCTTGCTGACCCGGAGTCTGACTCCCTTCGTGCTGCTAGTCCTACTGTCACGCGTCTCCTGGCCACTGTTGTCACTGACCCTTCCTTTGAGTCCACTGCTGCGTCTGCCTTAGTTGCTAAGCTTGTCGACTTTGCTGCTCACTGGCTTCTAGACTACGCCGCGAGTCTTGTTGCTGAGTCTGAGTCTGTATGTCCTCCGTCCGTCGGGGGTGAGTGTGCTCTTGGCACGGACGTCCTTGAGGACAGGAAAGAGGACTTTGAGTGCTTTGCAGCCGCTGTACCTCATCTCGTGTCCATGCTGATTGCACCTGAGGGAGACCCGGATGCACCAGACATCCCGACCCCGCGCTCTTACGCAGAGGCGATAGGGGTCCCTACTCCTCTCAGTGGTAGTCAGCCATGGACGCAGAGATGGCATCCTGGAAGTCCACAGGCACCTACGTCGACGAGGTTCCCCCTCCTGGGGCGAACATCGTCAGTGGCATGTGGATTTTCAGGGTGAAGCGGCCGCCGGGTTCTCCGCCTGTCTTCAAGGCGCGTTATGTTGCTCGAGTCTTTTGTCAGCGACAGGGAGTTGACTTCTTCCAGACCTTCTCCCCGACCCCGAAGATGACCACTCTTCGGGTTCTGCTGCACGTCGCTGCTCAGCGTGACTACGAGCTTCACTCTCTTGACTTCAGCACTGCTTTCCTACAGGGCAGCCTGCACGAGGAGATCTGGCTGCGCCGCCCACCTGGCTTCACTGGGTCGTTTCCTCCTGGTACCTAGTTGAGCCTTCGGCGGCCAGTCTACGGTCTCCGCCAGGCGCCCCGTGAGTGGAACGACACACTGAGGACTACGCTTGCGGCTCTTGGGTTTGCTCCTTCTACTGCTGACCCGTCGTTGTTCCTACGCACCGACACTTCGCTGCCGCCGCTCTACATCCTCGTGTACGTCGACGACTTGGTCTTTGCCACTGCTGACACTGAGGGACTCGCCCACGTGAAGTCAGAGCTGCAGAAGAGACACACGTGCATAGACCTGGGTGAACTGCGCAGCTATCTTGGCTTGCAGATCACCCGGGACAGAGCACGGCGCACCATTACATTGACTCAGTCACACATGGTGCAGCAGGTCCTTCAGCGCTTTGACTTCACGTACTCCTCGCCTCAGGCCACTCCTCTGTCTACTCGCCACTCGCTCTCAGCTCTGCCTTCGGATGAGTCCGTAGAGTCGAGTGGCCCGTACCCAGAGCTTGTTGGCTGCCTCATGTACCTGATGACCTGCACTCGACCTGACTTGGCATACCCTCTTAGCATCTTGGCACGCTATGTTGCTTCTGGGAGATACCGACCAGAGCACATGGCTGCAGCGAAGAGGGTGTTGCGCTACCTGTGCAGTACGTCGGGCATGGGGCTCGTGCTTGGAGGACGGGCTCGAGTTGTCCTCACTGGTCACGCAGACGCTTCTTGGGTTGACGACTTGGCTACGCAGCGGTCGTCACAGGGTTACACCTTCAGCCTTGGTTCCGGCTCTGTTTCGTGGCAGTCTACCCGCTCGTCCTCTGTTCTTAGCTCCAGTTGTGAGGCTGAGATCTACGCTGGGGCCATGGCTGCACAGGAGTTACGCTGGCTCACCTAACTGCTGACCGACTTGGGAGAGGCGCCTCGTTCTCCTCCAGTTCTGTACGTCGACAACAAGGCCATGCTGGCCTTGTGTCAGGAGCACAGACTAGAGCACAGAGCAAAGCACATTGCTCTGCGCTACTTCCTTGCGCGAGAGTTGCGGCAGCGTGGTCAGCTTCGTCTTGCTTACGTGGCCTCTCAGGCCAACACTGCTGATATCTTCACCAAGGCACTTCAGCCTTGTGATCATCAGCGTTTCTGTACTATGCTAGGTCTTGTGCCTACCGGGCCTCACTTGCTTACCTCTTGACTTTGCTTGTACTGTGATCTATATATACATGCTCCTGCATGCTTACCTTTGTTAGGTTGTGATCACTGTCTTGCTTGTTCACTTTGATTTATAATCGTGCATGTGAACTGGCCTTGTGGCCTTTGAACCTGTGCTCGAAATGTGTGGTGACGTTGTGATCCACCCTGAGCTTGCTTTGCTTTGCTTGACTGGTCGTGTGACCCCTTGCTCTCCCCCACTTTGCCTATGGGGGTGTGTCAGACATATATGATATAGCCTGTGTAGGCTGTAGTGGGGTAGACAATAGGGGGTACAGCTTTTCTAGGGTTTCATACTTGTACCTTTCTCATTCCTAGTCAATTCATTCCTCGTACTTTCTTCACACATGTTACAATCCTACATAGGACTTAGCTAGGGATAGGCTCAGGGTTGATCGCAGGTGAGAGCTTACAGCAGAAGTGTTTGAACTCAGATTAGAATGAATGTAAATGAATGAGATAATAAAAAGATGCATACATCGTCTTTGGATAGGAATACAAAGGGAAAACAAAACGTCCAAGCTAGACATGTACTCAGAGGGGTACATTCCCATATTACAGCGAATTCAAAGCGTGCAGCGTGGGAACTCATGCCGAACCTGTTCCCGGTAATTTCACTTCGAATGAATTCGCCTACATCGGTCTTGATCTGACGGTTGCTGGTGTCGCTTCGGTTCTTCTGACTCCTCGACGTCGCGGTAAGGTCTGCTCCTGTAGCGGACAGGAATGTTTACTCAAAAGTTCATAGCTCAACAGAAAGTAACAAAGTTCCGGCATGAGATTTGTTGAAGCGAAGGCCAACACTCAAAATTGGTAGGCAGAGACGTTAACTCGTACAATATGAATAGGATTGTGGGATTGATTGCAGGGGTGTAGCATGAGAAGTGGATATGATTGGTGGGAACCGTGTTAGTAGAAGACGATTTCAATCTCAATAGATATGACTATTATAGTGAGGTACAAGGGTTTGTATGTGATTACAATGGAATACGAAAGGTTATAGCTATGCATGCACTCTGAGAAGGTGTATTCCTCCGTGGGCTAATATAGATCGATTAAACTGTACAACCCGATAACCGATTGTGTCCAAAACTAGAAAGAAGAATGTGTGAACAGAAGGGAATACAAGGGAATGTAAATGAGAATCCTAGACCTTATCCACACACCTAGCCTTCAATAACACATAATTGACACAACCCTATATGCTAGGTGTGGGATAGTTGCTAAAGAGAGTAAAGGAAACTCAAGGTGGTATCACTTGTCCATTCACAAAGGCAAGCAGTCACAAGACCAATCAGCAAGGAAAAACAAGCAAGAGATGCAACTCAGAGCGGTAGAACCAGCCTCTGATCACAATGTGTCACCCTATAACGGTAGCTGGACTGTTAGGGTTGTACAAGATGATTGTAGCGTTGCTTGCGTTCTTACTGCGTGCTGTGTTCATAGGGAATTTCGGCAATATTTTTTACGAAAAGAGAACAAGATTGGACACAATGGCATGACAAAGTCGATACACCAAGAACACAACGCACCTAGCAACCTAGCAAGTCGGCCTCCAGCACAGCACAAGGTGGCTAGCCAACGCTGCAGCAAGGTGTCAGAAACCAAGGAATTAGAATGGTGTTGGATTAGCAAGGATGTGATTCATAAGCTAACCCTAATGTATTGTACTCACTATGATCTACCTTGCTAAGCCTATAAGAAACATAAACATTGTTTGACACAACCCCAAAGGTTAAGTGAGGGACAGTAAGAACCACTAATGGTCACAAGGCTAGTCAACAGAGGTAGCAAAGCAAAACAAAGCAAAGCTGGATCTCAATATCACCACGCAGTCCGAGCACAAGCAAGTGGCCACAAGGCCAGTTCACATACAGAGAGTTATATTAGCAATGGCAGTACACTGATCACAACCTAGCAACTAAAAAAATGCAGGTATACAGATATATAGCAATGTACAACAAGATTAAAGCTAGATTAAGAGGCAAGAAAGTGAGGCAGAGTGGGGACCAGCCCAAGAGCAGTGCAAAAACGTTGATGATCACAAGACCCGAAGGCCTTGGTGAAGATATCAGCAGTTTTGGCTTGTGAGGCCATGTAAGCAAGGCGAAGCTGACCACGCTGCTGCACTTCTCGTGCGAGAAAGTATCGAAGAGCAATGTGCTTCGTTTTGTGCTCCGGCCTCTGCTCTTGACACAAGGCAATCATGGCCTTGTTGTCGACATACGGAACTGGAGGAAACGAGGCCGCTCGCCCAAGTCAGTCAGCAAGTAGGTCAACCAGCGTAACTCTTATTCAGCCATAGCCCTAGTGTAGATCCCTGCCTCACATCTGGAAGTAAATACAGAAGACGAGCAGGTGGACCTCCAGGAGACGGAACTAGCGCCAAGACTGAAAGTGTAACCCAGTGACAAGTGCTAGGTCTCCTGGTCGTCGGCCCAAGAAGTGCCTAAGTGCCCAACGAGAACAACTCAACCCCGTCCTCCAAACACAACCCCATACATGACGTACTGCACAAGTAACACAGTACCCTCTGCACAGCCCGGTAGTGCTCAGGGCGGTATCTCGCGGGCACAACGAAGCCCGCCAGGGTGCTGAGAGGGTACGCAAGGTCAGGACGAGTGCTGGTCATCAGGTACATGAAGCAGCGCACAAGCTCTGGACACGGACCGCTCGGCTCTACGGACTCGTCCAAAGGTGGAACTAAGAGCGAGTGGCTGGTAGGCAGAGGAGTGTGCTATGGCAAGGAGAACTGAAATATGAAGTGCTGAAGGACCTGCTGCACCATTTGTGACTGAGTACGAGTGATGGTGTGCGCTGCTATGTCCCGGGTGATTTGCTGGCCAAGATAGCTGCCCAGCACACTAGGTCAGTACATGTGTGTCTCTTCTGCAGTTCTGTTTTCACAAGGGTCAGTGCCACAGTGTCAGTAGTAGCAAAGACCAAGGCATCCGCGTATATTTGGACTTAGAATGGTGGTAGAGAAGAGTCGGTGCGTAGGAACAACGACAGGTCAGCAGTCGATGGAGCAAACCCAAGAGCCTCAGGTGTCGTCCTAAGTGTGTCATGCCACTCGCGGGGCGCCTGGCGGAGACCGGAGACTAGCCGGCGGAGACTCCACTAAGTACCCTCAAGAAACGACCCAGTGAAGCCAGGTGGGCGGCGCAACCAGATCTCCTCGTGAATACTGCTCTGCAAGAAAGCTGTCGAGAAGTTGAAAGAGTGCAGCTCGTACTCACGCTGCGCGGCAACGTATAGCAAAACCCGGAGATTGGTCATCTTCAGGATGGGGGAGAAGGTCTGGAAGAAGTCGACCCGCTGTCGCTGACTGAAGCCTCGTGCAACGTAACGCACCTTGAAGGCATGCGGAAAAATGTGGCGGCCGCTTCACCCTGAAAATCCACATGCCATCAACTATCTTCGCCCCAGGAGGTAGAAATGCATCAACTTAAGTGCCCTTGGACTTCCAGGATGCCATCTCTGTGTTCATGGCTGTCTGTCACTGAGAGGAGTACTGACCTAAGATCGCCTCTGCGTGAGTCCATGGGATTGGGATGTCTAGTGCATCCGGGTCTCCCTTAGGAGCAAGCGACATGGCAGCGAGATGAGGTATAGTAGTTGCAAATCACTCGAGCTCAAACTGCCTATTCTCAAAGACATCAGAGCCAAGGGCAAGCTTACCCCTGACGGACGAAGGATAGCCCAGACTCAAATACTAGACTCGTACCATAGTCAAGGCTGCAGATAGCTCCAAATTCAACAAGCTCAGCGACTATGGCAGACGCAACAGAAGACGAAAGCGTAGGGTCAATGATAAGCGTGGCGAGAAGACGAGTGACACTTAGTCTGGCAGCACGAGCAAGGTTTCAGGGTCAGCAATGTCAGGAAGAGAAGACGCAGGAGGCGACATAAGGACAAAACGCTGTGGAATAGAGGAAGCACGAAGTGCCATAGTGTGAGTGCTGGGGATAGGTGGAGGGCGAGCATGAGGAGCATGACGAGTACAATCAGGCGTGACGGGATGAGACGCAGGCTCTCTACTCTCTGTCAGAGACTCGGTCACCTTAGTGTAAGGAGAAGGAGTAGGCAGTGGGGAGTTAGGCGGTAAAAGTGTCTGAGACAAGTCTGGCGGTGGACACGGGAGAGGAGGAGTAATACCAATGGAAGACGGAAGGCTCAGCACCTGGTGAAGCGCTGAGCTAGGTGGTGGCAGCGACGTCTGCCTCCATTACCAGAACGCTCGCTGCTGCAGCGGCTGCGTAGTACCCCCAGCACCAGAACCCCTAGCTCCAGAACCTCCAGCACCAGAACCTCCAGTCCTAGCACCTCTAGCACCAGAATCTCCAGCTCCAGTAACTCCAGCACTTGGAGCTCCAGCACCAGAACCTCCAGCTTCAGCACCTCAAGTACCAGGTACTTTCTACTAGTAACTCCAGCACCAGCACCTCTAGCTCCAGTAACTCCAGCACCAGTACCTCCAGCCCATGCACCTCTAGCTCTATTCACTCCAGCACCAGCATCTCCAGCACTAGCACCTCCAGCACCAGAACGTCCCGCTCCAGCATCTCCAGCACCATGACCTCCAGCACCAGCACCTCCAACACCAGCATCTCCAGAACCAGCACCCCCCGAACCAGCACCTCCAGAGTCAGCACCTGCAAAACCAGCACCCCTAGAGTTCGCACCTCCAGTGTCACCACCCCCAGCAGCACCGGAGTCCAGAGCGACAGGCTGCGGAGGCGGTGAAGACAGTCGGAGCGGAAACTCATGAGAGGTATCCAAGCGCGGTGAGCGGCGAGTGGTCTCTGTGTCGTCAGTAGTGGGGTCACCCCCCTCAGCTGGGCCAGAGGTGTTAGAGGAGACCCACAAAGGCAAAACCAAGGGGGTGGATAAACCTGAGACACACCTGAGAGAGCGGGACCCTGTTGGGGGAGGGGGTCTACCGAGGGGGAACATCGAACCAGGAAGAGCAGCGGGGGGACAGAGGAAGTGCTGTCGAGGAAGAGGCGGTAGAAGCAAACAGACTCGTCAAAGGTGACGTTCGGGGAGATTAGGACGCGACGCGTGGCGGGGTGGTAGAACTGCCAGCCCGACGCGTCGGTGGGAAATCCAAGGAAGACGCAGCGAGCAGTGCAAGAAAAGAGCTTGTCCGCGGTGGTATCACAGACAAGGGCAAGAGAACCCCAGACCCACAACGCTGACGCATCCCCAACAAGTCCAAGGTAGTATAGGTGGGGTCTCTGGCACGAAGACACAGGGCCAGAGGTTGAGCTGATGCGCGGCGTATCGGACCGTAAACGGCTACAGAAGTTGGGGAGTAGCCGCATGGATCATGGAGGTCCATGATCAAGCCAATGCGGTGCTCAGCAATTCTGATGTGAAGAGGCCGGAAGGGTGAAAACTCACGATAGAATTCATCAAAAAGGCAGGAGGAAAACTTCCCACCTTAGTCGGAGTGCAGTCACAGGACCTGGAGGTCCTTCTGGAACTGTGCGCTCAGCTGGCTACGGACAGCGCGGATCCAAGGGATCAAGAGACCGCGAACATCTGCTTTGCTCTCAAGGGGAAGACCGTGGTGTAGTGCATGTAGTTGTCAACAACCAACAGAAAGTAGCACTTTCGGCCCTATCCAGTGATGCGGGCGAGGCCCCACACGTCCATGTTGAGAGTCTGCAGAGGAGCAATGGTCGGAGGAAACGAGGAGGATTGAGGTGCAGCATGCTGCCACCCCTCGACGCAGGGAAGGCACGGCGGTGCAGGCGAGCACAGAAGCGGGGGCAGGGACCTGAGGAGGCCAGAGACAAGGAGACGGGAGTGCATGCTACGCAGACGTGGCATGGAGGGGTGACCCAGACGGTGGTGCCAGAGGAGAGACGGGTGCGTGAGAAACCGACAAGAGCAAGACGCAGCTACCTTGCCAAACGCAGCTTCTAGTGCAGACTCAGTGGTCAGTGTGTACAGGCCAGATTCGAGTCTCCAAGTGAACGTGGCGAGGTGGGCGCCAGTCCGTGAGTCCGTACAGATTGCACAAGCTCACCCCCAGTAGTGACCAACTGGTCCTGGAGGACACCGTTGCTCACCAAGTTCTTAGCGAATGAGGGGAGGTGAAAACATGAGAGACAATACCTCCCACTAGGAGCAGATGCAGCACCGACCTCCTCAGCACGAAGGAAGTCCACAGCAGCAGCAGAGGCAACAGAGGGCGTGATAAGGGAGGGGGAACACCCCTCCAAAAAAGGAGAAAAGGGGGGTTGCCACAGGAGGCGGCAACAGCGCGAGCACTAGTCTCAGCCTCTAGGTGACGGGTCTCAAGAGAGGCTAGCGTGAGCTCAGTGGGGTCGAGGGAGAGGAAGTGGTCCCTAATGACGCGGAGAGAGTCAAGGAGGCAAGTCACAAGGAAGCAAAGAGTAATGTACATCGGGGGCGGGCTCCCAGTCAGAAAGGCCTGTGTGCGAGCAGCGTGGTAGCGAGTGTCACTAGAGCGTAGGTGGGTCATCAGATTAGCGGCGGTGGGAAGTCAAGCAGCTCAGGAAAAAGGTACGGCAGCATGAGACGGCCTAGGCCAGGAGTAGAAGGGGAGGAGTAGCGCTTGACTACATCGTCATAGAGCTCTTTGGCCATCTTTAGTTGGCCAAGATGGGGCCTCTCATCTAATGGGAGGTGGTTGCCGACAGCAAGGCGGGCGGTAGCATCGCGCGTGATCCACTGGGAACAAGCTACGCGGCCAGCCGTCTCATCTAGGGCGGAATGGACCCCAACGTATGCTCATACAGTGAGACATTGTCCCTAGCTACGCCCTGCACGTACAGCTGGAGATCCTCTAGCCAAGTACAGTAATGGATGCCATAGCAAGCAGTAGCAGTAGCAGCAAAGGCCGTGGCATCAGCAGTAGTAGCAGCAGTAGCAGCAGCAGCGGAAGTAAGGGTGGTAGCAGCAGCACGGCGCAAGGGCGTGGGGCAGGGCAGCACGGGCCTAATGGGGCAGGGCCGCGGTAGCGTGTGGGGCAGGGCGGTGCGGGCCTTAAGAGGCAGGGTAGCGGCGGTGTGCAAGGCAGAGCAGTGCGTGCGGGGCAGCATAGGCAGCGCAAGCAGCGACAACAACGCTGAGCGGCAGCTACGCAGGGCAGCAACTCAGGTGGCAGCATTGGGCGGCGGCTTAGCAGGGCAGTGAGCGGGCAGCACGGCGGCAGCAGCGCAGCAGAGGGCCGTAGCTCGTGGTAGGACAGGGCAGCGCACGCGGTGCAGCATGCAGGGCAGCGCGGGGCATGCTAGTAGTACTTGGGCAGAGCTCGAAGCAGTGCAGTAGTGGGCAGCGCGAGTAGCGCGGGTAGCGTGCGAGCAGGGCGCTGGCAGCAAACGGGCATCGCGGGCAGTGCATGGGCAGCGTGCAGGCAGCGCACGAGCAGCGCGGGCAGCGCGCAGGCAGCGGGTGGGCAATGTGGGCAGTGCGCTGGCAGCATGTGGGTCGCGCGCGGGACAGGGCATGCGCGATCACATGGAGCAGGGCGGCTTTAGCTGGCAGTTGGGTTGCGATCGTTAGGGGCAGGGCAGGAGTAAAGGGAAGGGAAGAAAAAACTGTGAGCCCTAAAAATTTACTTCGGTCCTTCGGAGAGAACGTCTTTGAAACCATGTCAGAAACTAAGGAACACGAATGGTGTTGGATTAGCAAGAAAGTGATACATAAGCTAACCCTAAGGTGTTGTACTCACTATGATCTACCTAAACATGAGCACTGTTTGACGCAAGGCGGCTTGCCAGCGTCGCACCAAGGAAGCTTGCGAACGTTGTAGCAAGCGGCCTGCCAGCGTTGCAGCAGTAGGTTACCATGTGCGCACATTTGCGCACCTACCAAGTAGGTGCAAGTAGACAGTTGCATGCACATCTTACCACCGTCACACACATTGCGCAGGTGCCAGGTTGTGAAGCACGTCGTGCTCGACCCGCAGGTCGACCTCGTCAAAACCACTTGGGGCAAAGTTCGCGCATCCCCACGGGACATGGCCGTCAAGTTACTTGCTCGGCCAGAAGTGGCCACTAAAGCGGTGCCAAATTGACAAACGATTGACGCCCGCACGTCTGCGCCATGTGAATGAACACCTTTGTCGACCACTAAGGCATGTGCCTTTTGCCAACTTTACTTCATCGGCCAGTGTCTCCCCGGCTTCGCATTGGTCGGCTTCAACGAAGTTGGCTTCTCCCAGGCAAGGCCGGAGCCTTTTCTTCTCAACACTCCCCTGTCAAGCTTAGGCGTGGAAACCCACACACGCAAGGTCCACCCACAACCTACGTAATATAATACAAGGTCGAGGGCAGCTAACAGGCTGCATGTTCCTAAGAGCAGTAGGCAGTGGGTGCCTAGCCACTGGCGGCAACCAGCTGCTGCACGTAGCGGCTGGGAGTGGCTGGCAGGCAACGGGCGGCAGTTTGCAGGTGGCAGGAAGCAGGCGGTAGATAGCGGGCAAGAGGAATCTAAGGGCGGTGGGTAGTAGAGCAAGCACGAGCGCAAGTGGCAGTACAAGGGCAGCGCGAGCTCAGTCAGAATGGCACGAGCGGCAGCGAGCTTGATGGCGCAAGCAGCAGCGCGAGCGCAGGAGGGGCAGTGAGCACGGTTGCGAGAGCGGCAGCAGACGCAGCAGCTTGAGCACGAGCGCAACAATCTTTTTCTGATGGGGACACTGGAGAGGAAGGTGATGGGGGACATAGGAGATCATAGGGGTTGGTGCTGTAATGCGGGGAGAAAGGTAGCCCCCCTAAGGAAACTCAGGGTAGAGGGTTGGTGGCAGTAGACGAGAAGCGCGCAAAGTGGGAAAATAAACTGGGAAAGGTGCAAGAAAACCCGAGACTTGTTCGTAGTATCGGCCAGAGAGAGGGACGTGCTACCATGATGAGCATATAGGTGGGAGAAAGGCTCTCATTCTTAGAGGCGCGGGTTTGCCCGCACAAGGGGAGGAGATGTTGGAACATTATCTTCTTTACTGCCCACATATCAAACCGGTGGTGGCAGCAGTCAAATCAGCCCTCGCGATTATGCAGCATATGAGGCGGGTGAACAGCCTGGCAGGTGCCCTTTTTGGTGCGAAAGCGACAAGGTCCGGCTTTCTGGGGTTGGCCATGGTGGGGGTGGTAATGTGCCAACTCTGAGCAAGAGAATGTGAGATGGCCTTCAGATCAAAGAAGCTGTAGGTATGGACTGTGCTTTAGAAGATCAATGTGGAGTTTAACAAGCTACGCACGTGCTCACTGTGGAAGACCGAACAAGCGAGCTAAAAGGGATAAGACGATGGATGATGAGGCACGTGTCGTGCAGATTTTTGACGAGGGAGCAATGGGGCTGGGGTGGCAGGGTGGCTTCCCAGGCCCCAAAATTCAAGGGTGTTTTACCCTTTCTACCCTTGCGATGGGCCGCTTTTCCAGGATTGCCTTGATTTTGTACGTGTATTTGCCAAACGACCCTGACTGTAAAAGTGTGGTTTTTGAAATACACTTTGAAATCAGGCCTTCCCGAGTTTTCCCCTGACTCGTCAATGTACTTTTTGAAATACACAGAAACATACTCTCTTCGTGTCATTTTCTGTACAACAAGGCCCATGTGGCCATTCGACCAAGACGGTTACCAAAACCGGCCCCAGCAGTCACTGTCGCGCGGTCAGCTCGACGAAACACACCACACCACAAAAGTGTGATTCGCTGCCTCGACAGCTTTTATAGCCAGCATGGTAATTCTGCCCATACCATCATGCCAAGGACTGTTGGTGGTGGGGCTTCCTTGTCTTATTGCTTGCATGCGCGGCGCCACACCTTTTGGATGCGCTTGGTGAGAGGACCCCTCCTTTCATCAAGTTCCATCTCTTTCATCCACTCCTCCTCCAGCCATTTCTTCCACCTGCTGATGCGCTCTCCTAGCACCACCTTACCATGCTAGATGAGAAACCAGGAGAAGCACATGCTGCTCCTCCCAATGGACTTTCCGTGCTCGCAGTTTTGCCACGCCAGGGCAAAGCCAGTGCCACTTCAGTGCAGGAACCCCCTCGCCCCAAATCACCAGTCCGTTCAGTCGACATGGTGTATGCGTGGGAGGCTCCGAACTCTCCGACTGCCTGGGAGCCACACACGTCCGTGACTCTTGTTCTTGGTGGTGACGAGAGCCCTTCAAACCGCTGCAAGAGCATACCGTCAATGGTCAATAGCGGGCCTGCTAAGCGTCCTTGCACCGGTGGTGTGAAATATACACAGCAACTTCGGTGGGGTGCATAGCCCCCACGCAAAGCACCAAGTCCGCCTTGTGACGCTGCAGAGGAGGCTGAGGAGCTACCGAAGTCGGATGCAGATACTGAGTATGCTATTGTTAAACATCGATTTGATTCTGACTGGTCCTCCCGTTGTACACGGCTTCGTTTGCATCTCACAAAAGCAGGCCGCCCTTCGTTGAAGTGCAACATTTGCATGCTGCACGACGATCCTGCTGCCAACACACCATACGGCATCAAGGGCGAGGGTTGCCGTGATCTTCAGCTTAGCAGCATGCGCGCCCATGTTGCTACTCAGGCACACAAGCCCACCTTGAAGGTGGAAGCTGAGGCTGAGGCGCGACGCGAGCGTCAAGAGACTCTGACCTGGTGGCAAGCCATAGATGCATCAACACGCCACAGTATCCGCTGTCTCCACATCACCATGTTTATCTGTAAGGCGGATGCTCAAATTGCCCTCTTCGTACCTCTCTGCTGGTTGGAGTAAGGTAATGCATCCTGATGTAAATATCATTTTTTGTTGTGTGCATATTCTGCGTTCACTAATACTTGTAACTTATGCCTTCGTCTTTGCAGCTACGGTTTCGAAGAGAAGATCTGAGCAATCTCGACTTACCTCCAAGACCTGCAGCTGCAGCACATGATGAGCTCAATGTGGATTGGGATTGGCATAGACGAGCGCACAGATTTCATACACGGCAAGCACCTAATTGTCTACGCTACGTTCTTCAAGGGAGCGGTTGTGGCAACAGAGTTTTTAACACTACTCACGGTTGAGCGCAATGACGCGGCTTCGCTCACCTCTGTCGTTGTTCAGTACCTGCAAGACCTTGGTGTGAATCTTCAAAAGATCGTCGGTATCGCAACAGATGGCGCGAGCGTGATGGTCGGGGTCAATAGTGGCTTGGTTGCGCGACTCCGCGCCAAGATTCTTCATCTCGTTTCCACGCATTGCATTGCTCATGGGTTCGTTGTTATGCTGAGGTTCTTTATTCGGCTTATCCTTCTGTTTGGTTGTTTTTGTGCTTCAAGTCATGCTTGATCCCCATGCGTATGCTATTATTTCCCTTCTTCTATGATACACCCTCATTCATGCAGAGAAGCTGTAGTAGCAAAGGATGATGTGACTGTGCGTAGTTTCTCAGCCTTTTTAGGAAACAGCCACATCCAGCACGTGCGATTCATGAATCTCCAACTCACCTACTGTCTTACCAACCTTGAAGTCCAGGGCATTCATGTAGTATGGTGGTTGTCTCGGGGGGGAGTCGTATTGCATCTTCTGGAAGTGTTCCCGGTTGCAATCGTGCTGATGCGAGATCAGGCGCCGATGTTGTACAAGGTGGCTACATCATTCAAGTTCTATTGGCTACATGATGTTCGAGCTCAATCAGCTCAACATTCGGTTCCAACAAAGTCGGGCTAGTTATCGTATTGTTATTGGCAAACTGTTCGCTAAATGTTTGGTTTCTTTTTACTGTACCGTTTTAGGGTACATTCATGTGTTGACATTTGTGTCTCAATCCCCTTTTTCCCGAGTCACGTCGAAACATTTTATCAATCTCGCGTCACAAAGAATGAATGTATCGCGAAACTTGGCGACCAGGCGAAATGCACAGTTGGGCGCGTTTGATTGGGTAACAAGAATGTACACCCGTGTCTTCAACCGCTTGGCTGGGGTATCCCGCACGAAATTGGCATCGCAGGCAGACCAGGTGCATTGACATTCCGAACCGCATGCGATTTTAGAACAATGACGTCTGCGTGATTCACCCTGACCAATGAAAAATACAGGAAGAATCGCACTAGGGTGATTCGCGTTTGAGACATTGTACGTTATATGTTGTTTTCACGCGTCACAAATGCTTTGAGACATAAATGTCGACGCAGGAATGTACCCTTAGACTTTGACACGTACTAATTCTGTACTCGATGTGTTATACAGGTGGACGTGACCCTGGTGGCGCACCTCGCGGAGCAAACGCGGATGCGCCTCACCTAACGCTACCTCCGTGTCCCTGAAAGACACACATTCGGCTATGGCGACAAGATGCATCTGCCGGCCTTCATCGCTGCACATGGGAAGGCAAACAAGCGGAAGATGCGCGTGGAAGGGGTCGATAGTGAGAGGACCCCAGCCTCTTATGTGTTCGAGCTTCACGAGCGAGATCTGCTCGGTCATGACACGGACAGGGACGCGACGGCGTGCTATGAGCTGTCCATCAAGTTTGTGCGGGCGGTTGAGCACCACCTCGAAAAGTGCCTACAAGATTTGTCTAACCTCGACGGCTCGAAGATTTTCATGTCATTGAAGTACCTTCATGATGATGACAAGTGTGTTGCGGCCTTCAAGCGCCGGCTGAAGCAGCTCCATGTGTTCTTCTGCAAGTCTCTGCCCGGTTTGTGCCCGTCTCATCCTATGATATTTGATGCTGTTCTGCACACCCATGAATGTCAGATCTAGTAGTTGTAGCTTGCATGCGTCCTGCTTCACATGACTTGTTCTCTTGTTAAATCCAGAAACCTCTTCCCCCCCCTCCCCCCCCCCCTCCCCACGCTAATCTGTCGCCTTCTACTCCTTTGAGAATCCCGTCCCTTATGCCTCAGGCTTCAACTACACAAAGGCTGACGCTGAGCTTTGGATGTTCACCTTAACTATGCATTCCCAACACCACGAAGAAGATTTCCATCAGGCGCTCAACAACACTGTGCGTGACAACCAGTGGCAGCGTAACTACCCCAATATCATGTCAGAACTCTAAGGTTGTCGCCTAAGAAGTACTGACAGAGGCTGTAGAAAGGGCTTGTGGGGGAACTCTTGTATATTTGTAAATAAGCAAAACACTCAGCAGCGGGGAACAGTAACGGCAGGAGCGAAGCAGGAAGAGGGGGGGTTCGGCGGGATGGCAACTGGAGTGGCAAAAGGGGTGGCAACTCCACGGAGGGCGGCAGGCAGGATTGGTGGAAGATGTGCTGGCAGGATCGGCAGCGAGATGACGTGTGCTTGGTATGCGAATGTGTGGTGTGTGGGGTGCATGTATGATGTGCTTGTTTCTTTTTGCAGACACCGAGTCCAGGAAGGAGCTGGAAGACAATGGGGCCAGCTGGAGGCAGGCTGCAGTACTGGATGGATAGCTAGCTAGGCAGCCCAACAGAAACAACAATTGTTAGGCTAGGCTAGCTAAGGGTATGTTGGGAAGCTTAAGAGTGGTTCCTGGGCCATGGGACTGCCACTGCATGTATGTTTTCGTAAAATTACTGCAAATTACTTCCTCACACGCAGTAACTAGCGAAGCCATAACAGCAGTCGAGATGAGTTAGGGAGGTTCTTAGCTTACATACATGCAGTCTTGTTTATGGAATTACAATTGGGACGACTGTTCGAATAAAGGAAGTTAAGCCGGCAGAATAGTCAGCTGATGGCGAACGAGGGAGACGTTAACCAGGCGGCGAGGCAGTCGCTGGAGACGGGGAGAACGGAGGGGCGGAACGGGCCGCAAAGGAGTGAGAGGCCCGCATGGCGGCGCTCGCGGAGATGCAGCGGATGGCGGGAATAACGCATCAGGAGGAACAGAAGAACGACAAGGAAGTCAGCAGCCGGCATGCTCGCAGCAAGGGGGACCAAGCGGGTACCAGTGGAGCGCCTTGTGGCAGGGGACGGAAGATGAAACGGTAGTGCAACGCTGGAAATACACCCAGCTACCGAAGATCGAGGTGCCTGAAAGGTTCTTGGGGGACGTAAGGCGCGGGCCGAGCCTGAAGAATTACATCATGCAGCTGGAGAATCTACAGGCGCGATGGGTGAAAGATCGATTGGACCCAGAGGAGTTTTTCCACGGCCTGGCGAATACGCTGGCAGGGGAGGCAGAAACCTTCTATCGAATCTCTCGAAAGGAGTTGCTGGAGTGGTCTGCGGGAAGGGCTCCGGGCGAGCTAGACCCGGCGTCGTGGTTCCTGGCCATGCTTCGCGAGCAGTTTCCCCTGCAAACGGCGGAACGAGTGGTGGAGTTCAGAGGCTTCAGGAGAAGGGAGGGGGAGTCACTGCTGGCCTACTATGGGAGGCTGGTGGAACTAGGAGAAGATATGAACTGCACGGATCAGGGAAGGTTGATCGGCAAATTTGTGAACGGGCTAAGTCAGCCCCTGCAGCAAGATGTACAGGTGCGAGTGTTCGAAATGGGACCGAAGGCGACGCTAAAGGAGGCATATGAGATCGTGAAACGGGTGGAAACGGGGCGACGCCTGTACGAAGTGGAGCGCACGGCGGATAGGGGGCCGGAAAGGAGACGGCCAGCGTGGGCGGCGACATCGGCGTACTCGGATGCAGAAGAGCAAGCGCGAGAGGAGCCCCGGCACTGCCACAAATGCGGCTTGCCAGGACACCTGCGGCGAGACTGTCGGAATCCAGCGGCGTGTTCACTGTGTGGGAGTCGCGAGCACATGCGAAGGGAATGCCCCGGAGCACCTGTTTGTGCTCGCTGCGGAAGGAAGGGCCACCACGAGACGGACTGCTATTCAGGACGGAGGGACCGTCGAGGGGCAGACGGGGGAGAGGATCGGCAAGCCACTATGGCACGGTTACGGGCACAACTGGCGGAATTGGAGGCAGCGGAGCAGAAGCAGCCGACCATGGTAGCACAGGAAGAGGACGAGCCGGAGGAGCTCGAATTTATGCTGATGGCGCAGCCAGCTCGCGATCGAGACGAGCTAGGCTTGTGAAGGACCTCACGAAGGTTAGTGTTCCCAGAAGATGCGCGGCGGGAAGACGGGCCAAGAAGGCGGGCGAGTGAGATCGAGGAAGTCCAAGGGGCGGCATATCGGCACCCGCGAGAGCGAATGGCATGCCAAGTGACGGTTCTGACGATAGCGGCAGGCGCGATCACGATTGGAGGCTTCACGGCGCAGCGGGCAATAGTGGACACGGGGGCCGCGCACGTGCTCATCGGCAAGCATCTGGCGGAGAAGCTGCAGCTACACAGGCCGGGGCGCCTCATCGCGGAAGGCTACCTGCTGATGACAGCGGACGGAGGGGAGGCAAAATGGATGCCCAAGACCAGACAATCAATGGTGCTGATGCTGAATCCGGGAACGCCAGAAGAGCGTATGCTGCGGGTGTATTGTGGAGTGTCATCATCGAAAGATTTTGATTTGCTCATAGGGGTGGACCTGTTCGGGATAGGGGCCACAATCTGCATGTGGGAGGAGAAGGTGCAGTACAAGGTTTGCTACTGGGAAGATGACGGACCCATCGACACGCTGCCGGTACGCTTCATGCGACGGGAACCAAGAGAAGCATGCCAGTGCTCCGAAGCGGAGGTACGAGAAGAGCTAGGCATACCCACCTGGCAGCAGATTGCGCGGAGGCCGACATCGCAGCCGGAGCAGGGCGAGGAGGACGTGGACCTGAAGGCATTGTGCACCAACACGAAGAGGCTCTTGAGGCCCACTGTTGTATTGAATCTCTTCGGGGGCATAGGGACCAGTCTGGCAGCGGTGCTGAAATCAGGAGCAAGTGTAGAGAAGTGGATCCTGGTAGAGAGTGATGTGCAGGTAGCGAAGATGGCGGTGGCTCACGCGGGCAAGCTACACAGGCGGTATCCGCACCAGTTCTGCGCGGCGACGTTGGAAAGCAGCCTACGGTGTGGCGCCGTTGACATACGCGAGATAGACGAGCACCGGCTACGGCAGTGGGGGAGAATAGATGTGGTGATCGCGGGGTGGGAGTGCCAGGGCTACTCACGGGCAGGAGCTGGCAGAGGCATGAGGGACGAACGGAGCGACTTGTTCCGGGAGCTAAAGCGGGTCTTGGGGCTGATAAAGCAGATCCAGGGGGACGTCCTCTACATCGTCGAAAATGTGGACATGGAAGGGGACATCCGCGAGCAGATACAAGTGGTGCACGAGGAAGTGACGGCCACCCTGGGACCGGGCGTAGTGGCAGACGGGGCGCAGACAGGGAGCCGGTCACATAGGGTTCGTCGCTACTGGACGAATAGGGTGAGCAAGGCGACGCTGCAGTACCGCTTCTCGCTGATGGAGAGGCCAGTGCCCCTGCTAGTGGAGGACATTCTGGAACCCGGGAGAATGCCAGCACTAGTGGAGCGACCAGACCATCCAACACAGTTCCCCTGCAACGAGGTGGGGAAGCCGAGGCAGGCCTGGCCGACCTTCATGGCTCACGGAGACACCGCGCCATTGAGGTTACACGATGGACTGCCAGGGCCAGGCATGGTATACGACTGCACCGCATGGGAATGGCAGGAGCCTACGACGCTGGAGAGGGAACTGGCCATGGGGTTTATGGAGGGCGCTGGGGAGAGCTATGGGTCTTAACGTGATGCACTGGCTAGTAGCGACCATTAGGATGTACCATTCGCAGCTACGCTGGGAGCGAAAAAGGGATAAGGCGGTGGCAGTGCAACCACCGACCGAAAGATCAGCAGCGAAGGTATCGCTAGCACAGGCCATGCTAGGGGAGATTCAGGAGCACGATGAATTGCAGCATGAGCGGGGTCACCCGCTGGAGAGGTGGTGGGTTTACCCCTAGGAAGAGGAGGACGAGAGACCTGCAGTCTACGCAGAACAGGCCGATATTTGGCTCCCAGGGGATCGAGAGGAGAAAGCGGTGGACAAGAAGCGCGAGGACTTCAGCGGGCTCGAAGAAGCGATCGAAAGGCAAAGGAGCAGGGAAAGCTACGAGCGGGAATTCGGGTCCGGGGACTTCGCACTCATGGCGGCAACCAAGGAGGAGGAGCAGCCACGAGAAGGAACACAAGAAGCGGGGGAGGAAGAGGGCGCCAAGGGGACGCCGCGCAGGGCCGTGAGGCCGGAGGATGCAGAGCCGCCAAGGCAGGAGCCAACGGAGCCGCGACGGGAGGAAGGGGTGAAGGAGTGGGAGATAGGGGAAGGCATAAAGGAGGCAAACATAGAGGAGCTGAAGAAGGTACTGGACAAGCACCGGGCAGCCTTCGCTTACTCGCAGAAGGAAGTGGGGAGGTGCAACATGGCGGAAGTCACACTGGAGCTGACCACGGACATACCAGTGTACCAGCGGCGCCGACGTATGACACTGGAGGAGACACAGATTTGTAAAGAGAAGTGTCAGGAGCTGCTGGAAGTCGGCTTCATTCGTAAGTCCAACTCCGAGTATGCCGCAGCGACGGTGGTGGCGGCACGGACTTATCTTATAGGGAAGGTGCTCTCGAAGCGGATGTGCGGGGACTACCGTGGATTAAACAAGGTCACGGTAATGAAAAGGTATCAGACCCCGATGCCGGATGAGATCTTTGACCTGCTGGCGGAAGCACTCGTGTTCTCTACGCTGGACCTGAGGCAGGGGTTTAACCAAATCCCGATCGCCGAAGCTAACAAGAAGAAGACGGCCTTCCATGGGCCGGATGGTCAGTACGACTGGAACTTCCTTCCATTCGGCCTGAATTCGGCCTCACCCGAGTTCCAATGTGTCATGGATCAGGTGTTACGAGACGTGCAGAACGCAGCATGCTATATCGACGACGTCATAGTGTTTAGCAAGGATAGTCACTCGCACGTGAAGGATGTGGAGGTGACGTTGAGTGCCATACAGGGGGCAGGGCTCACCTGCCATCTGGGCAAGTGCAGGTTTGGGCAGACAACGGTGGAATACCTGGGCTTCGAGGTGGAAGGAGGAAGAATTGGGATACAGAAGGCAAAGGTCGAAGTGCTGGACCGCGTGGCCACACCGAAGGACAGAGCCAGTCTGCGGGCACTGCTGGAGTTTTTGAACTACTACCGCAAATTCGTGCCCAACTTCAGCAGTCGAGCGACGGCACTGAACCAGCTGCTCAGAGAAGACCGCACGTGGGAATGGGGGCCAGGCTAGGAGTGGGCAGTGCAGGACCTGATGGAAGCGGTGAAGAACGGAGCAGTGTTGGAGCTGCCAAGAGCGGACCTGCCATTTACCTTGTACACCGACTGGAGTAGTGCGGGCATGGGAGCGGTACTAGCGCAGATGAAAGGGGAGGTAGAAAAAGTAGTGGCCTTTGCAAGCCGCAGCTGCAATGCAGCTGAGGCCAACTACTCGTCGTATGAGGGGGAGGGGTTGGCGGTGGTGTGGGCGATGAAGCACTTCAGGGTCTACTTGCAGGGGAGAAAGTTCACGCTGGTGACGGATCACCAGCCGCTGCTGTGGCTGATGCAAACACCGGATCTCACGGGGCGAAATGCGCGATGGGCGATGAAACTCCAAGAGTATGACTCCGAGATCAAGCACCGCCCGGGTAAGACCATGCAGCACGTCGACGGGCTGTCAAGGAAGCTGCCAGAGGTGCAACCCTCAGCCTGCCTCATGGCCATGGCGAAAGAAGCGGATAAGGGGCTTGTGTGGGGAGAGGGGAAGGCTGGATCGGCGGACATCTGGGAGGACCAGGAAGCGTTGGCATGGATACAGGGGGCAATCATGGAGGAAGGAGCAGTGCCGGCAAGAGTGCGAGCAAGGGGTGAGCACTACCATTGGCTCAAGGGACAAGTGCAGCTCAGGACAGGGGAGGGGTGGAAGCACGTCCCGCCCCCAGGCGAGCGGGAAAGCATCATCAGCGAGGTGCACACAAAGCTAGGGCACTACGGACCCTTGCGAATGCAGCAGCTGGTGCAGACGGGATGGTGGTGGGCAGGCATGCGGAAGCAGATCAAGGAGTGGGTGTGGAAGTGCGACGCTTGCTGCAGGAACAGAGCCGTGCTGGAAAGAGAGAAGGCGGAACTACAGCCCCTGCCCATAGTGAGTCTGGGCTACCAATGGTCCTTGGACATAGCTGGGGAGCTGCCAGTCACCACGAAGGGACGGAGGTACATCCTCCTGATGGTGGAACACGTCAGCAAGTGGGCGGAGGCCAAGCCGCTGGTGCACAAGACGGCTGAGGCGGTGGCAGAGGCCTTTGAGGAGATGGTGGTCATGAGGCTGGGGGCATGTGGAGAGGTGCTGATAGATCAAGGCACGGAGTTCGAAGGGGCTTTTGACCAGTTGTTGAAAGCCAACGGCAACAGGCACCGGTCCATGTCACGATATCATCCGCAGAGCGATGGACTGACAGAGAGGTTGGTGCAGACAGTGAAGCGGGGACTGAGGGCTTACGGGGAGGAGCATAAGAGGGACTGGGACAGGAAGCTTTGCTGGGTGATGGCGGGCTACCGCTTCAGCAAGCAGGCGGCACTGAAAGACGTGACACCCTAATATCTCCTGTTTGGCAAGGAACCAGTGATGCCAGTGGGGGCACCCAGGCCGCTGCAGGATGTAGTGACCACAGGCTCGGCGGAAAAGTGGGTGGCGGTGGTAGATGCGCGGGCAGATTACTTGAGGTACCTGCTATCAGCAGCGCTAGAGAACCTGCACGTCGCGCATCTTCGGGACATTGAGAGATATAAGCAGAGGCAGGAGGCCAACGGAAAAGGGGCCGCAGCGGGAGTCCAGGAGGAGGAGGAAGTTTACCTCAGGAGGCAGCGGAAGCACGCCTTGGACGTGGGGCTCTCATAGCAGCGGTGGATGGTGAAAGAGGTGCGGCCGTCGGGGGTGATCGTGTTAGAGGATGGAAAGGGGAAGCAGGTGGCGGACCACGTTACCAACGTGGCCAGGATACGCATAGAGAAGGGCAAAGGCGGGCCACAGGGTCCCATGACGCGTGCGAGGGCGGCTGCAGAGCGACATGGGAGGGGGCATGGAGTGGCTGAGAAAGGAAGTGACAAAGACAAAGGCAAGGATAAGGTGGGGTAGAGGCTAGAAGAGAGGGGCACGGAGTGGCAAGGGAAAGGTGGCAAATGGGGGGAGAAGAGCGGGTGGAGAGGACCAGAGGAGGAAGACTTCGGGAGGTGCAAGGGTGGTGAGACACAAGGGGCGTGGAGAAAGGGGGCTGGAGACGGGAAAGCAGAGAGACCTGTAGCGGCACTGAGGGGACAGAGAGCAGAAAAGGGGGAGGTTTCCGACAGCTATCAGAACTCTAAGGTTGTCGCCTAAGAAGTACTAACAGAGGGTGTAGAAAGGGCTTGCGGGGGAACTCTTGTATATTTGTAAATAAGCGAAACACTTTGCAGCGGGGAACAGTAACGGCAGGAGCGAAGCAGGAAGAGGGGGGGTCCGGCGGGATGGCAACTGGAGTGGCAAAAGGGGTGGCAACTCCACGGAGGGCGGCGGGCAGGATTGGTGGAAGATGTGCTGGCAGGATCGGCAGCGAGTGTTAGAATCTAGAATAGAACGAGAATGCATGAAACTAGGTAGGAGGGGGATACAAGTAGGAAACCCTAACAAAGCTGTACCCCCTAAGGCTAAACCCACTATAGCCTACACAATATAAACATATAATGTTTGACAGCGAGATGACGTGTGCTTGGTATGCGAATGTGTGGTGTGTGGGGTGCATGTATGGTATGCTTGTTTCTTTTTGCAGACACCGAGTCCGAGAAGGAGCTGGAAGATAGTGGGGTCAGCTGGAGGCAGGCTGCAGTACTGGATGGATAGCTAGCTAGGCAGCCCAATAGAAACAACAATTGTTAGGCTAGGCTAGCTAAGGGTATGTTGGGAAGCTTAAGAGTGGTTCCTGGGCCATGGGAAAGCCACTGCATGTATGTTTTCGTGAAATTACTGCAAATTACTTCCTCACACGCAGTGACTAGCGAAGCCATAACAGCAGGCGATATGAGTTAGGGAGGTTCTTAGCAAGGGGGAGGTTTCCGACAATCATGCTCCTGTGGCAAGCTGTCGCTGTGCTGCCTCTAATCACGGTGGAGTGCGAGAGGGGGTTCAGCAAGCAAAACATTATCAAAACGTGGGGGCGAGGAAGCATCTCAGACACGTCATTGGGACACCTCTTGCGCTGCTCTCGCCTCGAATACACCACGGACTGGTTTGATGTCGCACGGCTCTTTCGTGGTGACAGAGGCGGGCGGCCAGTACGAGACTTCATTGGCAGCAACCCAAGTGGCACACAGTTTAACCCTGCAGCAGTCCTTGACACAACTGCAAGTGTATAGGAGGCGGGACCCGAGAATGTGTGAAGTGATGATGCCTGGTTAGTTGTGGTTTATCTAGAGTAGCACGTAGGGAAAGTATGTGCCTTTGGAAATCAGTTTTTGCACTTGCAATCGGGCTATTTTCAAAAATACCCTTGCACACATGCTACTGGCCAAAACACATTGATATGCATTGGGTTTTTTTAAGGAGCCTGGGGGACCTTGATATGGCAGGGTCCCCCAAACCAATGTTGGGCCCTATGGCTTCCTCTCTATCTGGTCGAACCCGAGAACTTTCACAAAAACCTTAAGAAGCCTTAGGGAGGGTTGGGTTGCTGTAACCACCCCGCCCTAATGAATCAGTTACTACCGTAGTGTTTTGCTTGTACAACTGTCTTGTAAGTATAAGTTTTCCCTAAAATAATGAATTTGTCAAACTATATGTTTGTGTTCTCTCTAGGCTATAGTGGGTTAGTCTATAAGGGTACAACACTTTAGGGTTAGTACTTGTACCCAACTCATTCATAATTCATTCTGAAATGGTATCAGAGCAGGAAACCTGTTAGGTTTTTAGGGCTCACCGATCGTTCCACTAGTTCCAGCCCGAAGCGCCCTTGCGCTGTTTTGCCCTCTCGCACAAGTGTCACGCTGCCCTGCAGCTACTCGCACTGCCTGCCCTAGTGCGCTGCCCTGCTGTCACGCACGCCCCTGCTGCCCACGAGCAGCCCCTGCCCCGAGCGCCCCTGCTGCCCGCGTGTAGCCCCTGCCCCGCGCATTCCTACTGCCCGCGAGAAGCCCCTGCCCCGCGCGCCACGACTGCCCACGAGCAGCCCCTGCCCCAAGTGCCCCTGCTGCCCGCGAGCAGCCCCTGCCCCGCGCGCCACTGCTGCCCGCGAGCAGCCCCTGCCCTGAGCGCCCCTGCTGCCCGCGAGCAGCCCCTGCCCTGCGTACCCCTTCTGCCCGCAAGCAGCCCCGCAGCCCAGAGCGCCCCGCAGTCCAGCGCGCCAGCGCGCCCCGCTGCTAAGCGCGCCAGTGCGCCCCGCTGCTAAGCGCGCCAGTGCGCCCCGCAGCCCAGCGCGCCAGTGCGCCCCGCTGCTAAGCACGCCAGCGTGCCCCGCAACCTTGCTGCCCAGCAAAAAAAAAGCCGTGCCGCTCTGCCCGAGCCGCGCCGCTCTGCCCTAGCCACGCTGCCCTGCCCCTACTGAGCCGCACTATCCTACTGTTGCTTCAACTGTTGCTGCTGCTCGTGCTGCCACTGCTGGCTCTACTGCTGTTACTGCGCTAGCCTTTGCCTTGCTGCCCACGTACTCTACTTGTTAGAGACTAAGGACGGAGTCTAGGAAGATTAGGGGCCGAAACATCTCAAATCGTCAATTACAGTTCTGGATAGAAAAGTCGTCGTCACAAGAAATGCCGTCGACATAAAACGCACTGTTAGAATTCTCTCAAACTCGAGTATGTTTTAGCCCTTGACCGTGGCTATCTTTCCCAATTTGAATCGTAACAAAACATGGAGTATTACTCGAGTTTTGAATTTTGGCGCACTAGGGGGTATGCTGCCATAGAAACTTAACTCAATCACAATTGTTCTCACAAGTTACCACACAAGAAAGTTAGAGTAGCAATTAACCAGGTAGGAGGGTATGAGGAGGACGGGAGAGAAGGTCCCAAGAGATTCTCCAACCAAGGAAATCCTATACCACACAATTCCCCTCTCTGTACGTACCCAACTTGCACCCTTGTCATTATCCCAACCTCCACAATCCACCTCACCCCAACTTGGCCACACTTGCTAACCTGGTTTGGCATCTCCCAACCAGTTTGCATCACCTATAGTGATGGGGACGAATCTCCTAACCTCCAAAAGTCTGTACCCATATTGAGTCAACCCGCAAATTCACATATTCGCAGCATCACAATCAAAACTTCGAACGATAATAACTTTCTCGTTCTTGCTCCGATCGTGGCGATTCTTGGTTCGTCGGAAAGCTCTCGAGCAGAAGAGGCATTTCAGATATCTTCTCAAGCAGAATAACATCCACATACACTCAGAGAATCCAAACCACACCAAACACAAATTCTTGCACACGCTCACACCACGCGTGCAACGCACGAACATATGATGGGAGGCAGACATACGTGAATGCAAATGATAGCATCACATAACACTACTGACCTCCACAGCCCTTTCGCCGCTGCTTCTGACTGCCACTGCCTGTCATGGCCACTATCACGGTAGTCGCAGCGGCAAAGGGTGGACAGCACCAGCCACTGCCTCTCCCGGACATGCTATCCCCGCAGCAACTTCGTGAGTGGGTTATTCAGCGAGCCCGTCCAGATGGTGGAGGCTTCGGCTTTCTGCGTACTGCACAGCGGCGGCAGCAGAGTCAGCAGGAGACCTTCTCCCTGCAGCTATTTAGTGAGTTGGTTTCTCAGCGATGTGTCCCTGGTTCTGTAGAGGCTGCTGCTCTAGATGCTAATTTGTCTGCTGCCGCTCCAGGTGCTAGTGAGTCTACTGCAGCTTTAGGTGCTCGTGCGTCTACTTCCACAGGTCCTGCCTCAGCTGAGGCCTTGCACACTTCCACACCTGTTCGTGCTCGTTGTGTCGCCCATCCTCGTCCTCCTGCTGTCCCAAGCACTCACAGTATGGCACTTCGTCCTTCCTCTGTTCCACAGCGTGTTGCCCTGCCTGAGACTCCCACGTCCTCTCTTCCGCACATTCCTGACCCTGAGTCCGACCTTGCTCGTGCTGCCAGTCCTACTGTCACTCGTCTCCTCGCGACTGTCGTCACTGACCCTGACTTTGAGTCTACTGCTGCGTTAGCCCTAGTCACTGAGCTAGTCGACTTTGCAGCTAGGAGTCGTCTCGAACGTCGCGAGTCTTGTTACTGAGTGTGAGTCTATCTGTCCTTCGTCCGTCGGGGGTGAGCCTGCTTTTAGCTGTGACGTCCTTGAGGACAGGCAGTTTGAGCTTGAGTGTCTTGCGGCCGCTTTACCTCGTTTCGCATCCATGCTGCTTTGCCCTGCGGAGACCCGGATGCACTCGGCATCACTACTCCACACTCTTACACTGAGGCGATCGCGGGTGAGTACTCCTCTCAGTGGCAGACCTCCATGGACGCAGAGATGGCTTCCTGGAAGTCCACAGGCACCTACGTCAATGAGGTTCCTCTTCCTGGGGCGAACATAGTCGATCGCCGGGTTCTCCACCTGCCTTCAAAGCGTGTTACGCTGCTCGAGGATTCAGTCAGCGACACGGGGTCGACTTCTTCCAGACCTTCTTCGAGTGTTGCTGCACGTTGCAGCACAACGTGACTACGAGCTGCACTCTCTCGACTTCTCCACAGCTTTCTTACAGGGCAGCCTTCACAAGGAGATCTGGCTGCGCCACCCACCTGGCTTCACTGGGTCATTTCCTGCGGGTACCCAGTGGAGCCTCCGGCGGCCAATCTACGGTCTCCGCCAGGCGCCTCGTGAGTGGCACGACACACTGAGGGCGACACTTGCGGCTCTTGGGTTTGCTCCTTCCTCTGCTGACCCGTCGCCGTTTCTACGCACCGACACTACCCTGCCGCCGTTTCTACGCACCGACACTACCCTGCCGCCGTTCTACGCTCTCGTGTACGTCGACGACTTGGTTTTTGCTACTGCTGACACGGAGGCGCTGGCCCTAGTGAAGGCGGAGCTGCAGGAGAGACACACCTGCACTGACCTGGGTGAGCTGCGGAGCTATCTTGGCTTGCAGATCACCCGGGACAGAGCACGGCACACCATCACCCTGACTCAGTCAGACATGGTGCACCAGGTCTTTCAGCGCTTCGGCTTCTAGTTCTCCTCTGCCTACCGGCCACTCGCTCTCAGCTCCACCTTCAGACGAGTCCGAAGAGCCAAGTGGTCCATACTTAGAGCTTGTGGGTTGCCTCATGTACCTGATGACGTGCACATGACCTGACCTCGCGTACCCTTTCAGCCTCCTGGCTCGCTACGTGGTTCCTGGTAGACACCGAAATGTGCACTGGGATGCTGCGAAGAGGGTACTGCGTTACTTGCGCAGTACATCGGACACGGGGCTCGTGCTTGGAGGACGGGGTTCGGTGGTACTCACAGGACACTCCGACGCTTCTTGGGTCGACGACCAGGCGACTCATTGTTCGTCACAGGGGTACACCTTCAGTCTTGGCTCTGGTTGTGTCTTGTAGAGGTCCACTCGTTCTTCTTCTGTGCTTGGTTCCAGCTGTGCGGCTGAGATCTACGCTGGGGCCATGGCTGCACAGGAGCTACACTGGCTGACCCACCTGCTGACCAACTTGGGGGAGCGGCCTCGTTCTCCTCCAGTTCTGTACGTCGACAACAAGGCAATGCTTGCCTTGTGTCGCGAGCAGAGACTGGAGCACAGAACGAAGCACATTGCTCTTCGCTACTTCCTTGCACGTGAGCTGCAGCAGCGTCGTCAGCTCCGCCTTTCCTACGTGGCCTTGTGAGCCAACACTGCTGATGTGTTCACCAAGGCCCTTGGGTTTGGTGATCATCAGCGTTTCTGCACTGCTCTTGGGCTTGTGCCCACTCTGCCTCACCTGCTCGTTGCTTGACTTGCTCTTGTTATACACTGATATATATCTTTATACGTGCTTGTTTACTCTTGGTAGGTTGTGTTCAGTGTACTACCTTGTTATTATAACTCTGCATGAAAACTGGCCTTGTGGCCGCTTGCTTGTGCTCAGATTGTGTGGTGTCCGTGAGATCCACCCTGAGCTTTGCTTTGGTTGTTTTCTTGCTTGACTGGTCTTGTGACCGTCTGTTGTGTTCACTCTCTCCCACTTAGCCTATGGGGGTGTGTCAAACAGTTTTTTTTTTTTTTTTGGTGGACTCAAGTACACTGTAAGGCATAGCATACAGGAAATGTCCTCAGTCGTGACTGATGAGGAGGGAGGTATATTATCTATACTTGTAGATGCAACCCCCCGATTACTCTCTATGGCGGTTGAAAGGTGATGAGTGGATCCTTCCAGATCGTTTTGAAGCCTTCTCTCCACGTCATTGATGCCTCTTCACTGTAGAGCCTATTCAACACCGCTGCCTCATCATTTGCCAAGTGCTCCCAGTCGTTTTTGCCCCCATGGCACTTCCATCTCCCCTGTCTCTTCTTCATCTTACTGTAGATCGTTACGTGTCTTGTGAATTGAACGTTGATCCGCCTCAGAACCCGCTTGGGCTGAAATCTCGCCCCTCTCCATATGGCGTTGCACCTTGCCAGCCACACTTGATGTGATACCGTGGCGATTAGTGAGGCTTCTGGAAAGCCTGATTCCGTGCATGTTCCTTGAAACAGTAGGTCGCCCACTGTCCCTCCTTGTCGCGCTGGGTTCATCAGTCGGAGCGCCCTCTGCACCACCTCCGTTACCGGCTTCACTCTCGGGCAGTCCAAAATGCAGTGGTCGAGTGTTTCCACCCCCCCACAGTGAACACAATTGGCGCGTGCCCCCAGGAAAGGAAGTCGTTCACCCACTTGCAAATTTTTACTGTGTGCCCGTAGTATCACCTCCCTTGCCATGGCCGGCGTCACCTGTGAATCCCTTGTCTCAATCGCCTTCTTCCAATCGATCGGTCTCCCCCAATCCTCCTCCCACTGTTGTTGCTGCTTTGGCCTTGTGAGCTGGGGTTTCAGCGCCCTCCTCATGACCCGCAGCTCGGCTGGCTCTCCTTGTTCACACAGTTTCGACTGCAGCAGCCTCGTCCTCGGCACTCCCATGGGGCCACATACTTTGCCTCCGAGCTCCACCATCGGCATCGCCCTCTCCCATAGAACCTCCGTTGCACTGGCGAGATTTACTTCCTTGACCGAACCGTCCGCATCCACCGTCACCCATTTTCCATACAGTCTGTTCCCCATCATGTAAAGTAGTCTGTAGAAGAAAAATTCTCCAGGCCGGTAAGATTCCTTCCTGATCATCTTCGCCGCACCAAACAACTCATCCGCAGTGAGTGTTTTTAGGACCAGCTCTTTCCAGGCCGCCGGTGCTGCTTCTAGCGCCTTCATCGCCCATTTCCTCTGCTCCACTCCTCCTAGTTCACTTTCCAGTGTCGCCTCGTCTTTCACCATTCTGCTGTCGTCCGCACCTTTTTTTATTAAGTCCCCCAACGTGATCCCTTGCAGACAGTCAGAGCCCTTTTTCCTTCCGAAAGGTGACTTTCCTCTGAAGAAAATCTCCCCGTTGAAGAGCAGATGTTCTCTTTCCGCCTCTAACCGGTTCGCTGTCTCCTTTATCACCACCGTTTTTGTTTCCCAGAGAACCTCGATCGTTGCCTTCCATCTCACTCCGCCTTTCAGCCAGTGTTGCATGATTGCTGGGTGAGCGTACACCGTCGCAAGGCCTTGGGTGAAACCCGCCGCCTTCTCCCAGAGCCAATTGCGGAATGGGTCCTTTGTTGCTGCACCTCGCGCGATGTTGTGGATCGCGATGCTGCCCAGCCTTTCCTTCGGACTGATCTCCCCAAGTCCCCCCCTCTTTCCGATCTCTGCAGGATAGCTCAAAGCTCCATAAGATGAAGAATCTGTCAAACGATGCCCTCCCTTTTGAGATGAAATTGTGGCAGATCCTCTTCACCTTCACCCAGATCTCATGCGGGGGCACATACACCAACGCTTGGAACAGCAGTATTGGCATCGCGTAGCTCTTTACGATCGTCACCCTGGCTGAGGTCGTCAGGTGTTTCGCGTCCCACATGCTCAACACCCCGCACATCCGCTCAAACGCCTTGTACCAGGATGGCTCCGGCGACCCTCCTGGTGTGATCCATATTCCAAGTAAGCGTTCCCTGAGGGCGGCTCTCACTTCCTCCTCCGTCCATGGTTTGGTAAGTGACTCCTTGTCTCTATCCAGCAGGCACTTATCTTCTGCCACCTCCCATCCTGCCTCCGTTGCCTCCGCAGAGGACCCGTGTATGTGTCACGAAAGAATGCCGTTGCATCCTCCAACACCGCTCTTGCCCCCGTGATGCTTTGACTGTTTATTAACACCTCCTGGATTTCCATCTTTTCCTTCTTCGACTTGATTAAGCCTGACAGGTAACCGGTCGGTGCCTCACTCGCTAGCTCCACCGTCATCCCCGACATCACTTGCAGTCTGACTTTGGTTTTCTCCTGATGCTCTTTCAAAGCCGCCTCGGACTTCACCAGCTCTTCGTACAACTTTGGTGCGGTCGGGTTCGCCATCAGTAACCCCCTTAGCCTCACCACCTTGTTCTCTAGATGTATCATCGTCGCCTTCACCCTTTTCCTTTCCTCCGTCGTGTGTGCCCTCAGACTCGCCTTCAGATTTGTCAGCAGACACTCGAGAGGTTGATTTGGTTTTGCCTGATGATCAACCAGTACTGGTTCAATGATTCTCTCCGTCCCTTCTCCTCTCGTTTGGGTTGCCTGCAGCCTCCAGAGCCCCGGCCCCCCTCCTCCAGGAACCGCAGCCTGCACCGTGGTTTGGACCGCAAACCAATAATCAGTGATGCCAACTGGAACGAACGTGTGCTTCGCCTCCTTCACCTGTCTGACAAGCGACCTCGACATCAGGATCCGGTCAATACGCGTGCTGGTCTTTGACAAGCGAGAGAAAAACGTGTACTCCTTCCTTGTTGGGTGTAATGTTCTGAACACGTCCAGTAAGTCCCAGCTACTGCAGATCTGCAAGAGTCGTTGATTTTCTGCCGGTGAACCCAGCCGGGAGGACTTATCCAGATTCGGATCCGCAACTATGTTCAAGTCTCCCAAGAAAACCGTGTGAGTTGTCGTCGATAGCCTGTGAATGAAAGGTGTTAGAGCATTCCGAAAAAACTCCCCCCTATTCGTGGATTGTGCAGGAAAGTACGCTGCTACAACTTTGTATTCCTGCTGCTGCCATGAAAAGGTAACACTTAGTAGCCTCCCCGAGTCGTGAGTGACCACCTCCTTGAACCGAATGCCTGGTGTAAATCCTAGTATTGCCACTCCGCTTGATCTCTGGTCTGGTGAAACCGCCGCGACTGCATCAGGACGTAATTGACTCCAGAAATTGTGATCTGCTAGTATCCTCGTGTCTGTTAATTCAACTATGTTGGCTGCCTTCCGTATCCAGTACCCGCATCTTTCTCTCTTGCCGTTGCTACCGAGCCCGTTGATGTTGAGCTCGAGGAAGGTGAGTTTGTGGTGTTTATCCATTAATTAACCTGCTTGAGCCCCTCAGCATCCACGGGCGAAAAAACTTCATTGATGAGATGCAAACTACCACAGCATATGACAAGACCACTGCCCGTACTCCTCCTACCACGGCTATTCCTCCTACTATGGCTCCAGACACCACTTCCTCCGGTAAGTCCGCCAACCTCCTGCCGATTCTCACTTCTCCAGCTTCTTTCCGAAATCCTTCTTGAAATGCTCAGCCTCTGGGAGCCTTTTGCCGCACGTGTTGCAGAACCTGACTTGCGCAATCCCCCCTTGTGACGTGCAGAGGCGATGTGAGCCGAGGCCTGTTCGTAGCGAGTACCCTGAGCTTTCTTGCAGGCTGCCTGAACACAAATCCACTCCTCTCTCAGCCCTCCTGTCGAGACCAGAACCAGGGCCGGATCCTTCAAGATACGTTTCAGCAGATCTAAAACTTTCAATGAGGCCGCTGCGGGGAAGTTCAGAGATGGTAAGGTAAGTACGATCATCAGCAACAATAAAAACGAGATGCGAAGCCGAGGTAAGAACACCGCTCCCTATACCATTGAATCTGTGAGCCTTTGCTACCGTAAGGTTCCAGCGGCTCATCTTGTCATGTCGCGGGGTGACGTAGTCATCATGATAGCGGGTCAGATGCTGTCCTCCACAGAAATCACAGGTAACACTCGGGAAGTGGATGAGAAACTTCCTTCCTGGCAAGGACTTGATCTCCATGATGTGAAGCCAGCGGTATTCATCAGCGACATGCAGGACCACCAAACCTTTTATGCGGTCAGTATCCATTCCAGAGACAGGATCAGTCGTACGGTGAAAACCGAAGCCGCTCGCAAAAGCACTCTTCCCCCTCTTGACCATTACTGCCTCAACCAGCGTACGGCGGACCATCTCTGGTGATATCTCCGCCGGGACCGCCTTCAGCACCACTTCAACAGCCGATGGGTTGATGGAACGCTCTCTGAGAAAGCGTGCATTCTCCGGGAACTGCCAGGTAAACTTCACAAACTTGTAGTCTACGCATTCATTATCGATAGCCTGCTCTCGCACAAACTCCGCGTCCCGTGCATTGTTAAAGGTGACTTGAAGCCTCCCAAACCTCTGCCGAGAGAAAAACGTCGGCTGGAGCTCTGATAAGTCTTAGCCTGTAACGCATCAAGTGAGAGATGTTCCTTGCAGCCGTCCAGCAGAGCGACAATCGTAGCCTTAGTACGCGGAACTTCCGCAATCCTGTTAACAGGCATCAGCAGTGTTAATGAGACCTTTGTCTGAGAGGCAATATCAGCAGCAACAACCGGATCAAACATCTCGTCCGAGTCATCATTGGGGTAACCATCTCCCTCCTCTTCCAGATCCAGCTCTTCCGCTGCCGTTTCATTGTCAGAGTCCTCTTCCACCGTATTGCTGATCGGTTTGTCAACTCCATACGTGTTCATCGTGTCGTTCGCGTTAACCTCGTCGACTCCTTTTCCCTTGTCAGATGCCTTGTTTGCTTCAGCAGGATCCATCGGCAGAGTAGACGAAGGATCTGATGATGAGGCCGGAAGCGGCTTGACGGTAGCTGCTGCAGTGTGCCATCCTTCAGCGGGGAACCCGGCGGGGTATTGGTGACATTGTCACCATCTTGGCCAGTGATCTTAGTCGTCCTTGACGCGTTGGTCCTGGGAACCCTTGGCATCGTGCGATGATGAAAAACACTGAACAACCTAGAGATGGCTGATCCAAAGTGTTGTCTGAGCACAGAAACTTCTTTTTATGGTGATCGCCCTTGCAGCAGATCCCTTGGTTAGAGGGACACTTGTATAGGTTGTTGCCTTCATGAGCAGATGATAGCCTTGAAAATGCATTGTAACCTTGGTAGTTATGCTTAGCTTCGTGTAGAAATCCTTGGTACCCTTGGGATGTTGTTAGCCTTGGTAGTTGATCAGAGCCTGGTGAAAGGAAACGTAACCATAGATGCCTGGAACTCGACAATGTCATACCAATGTCCCCTTTATGGACATTAAAAATAGACAGTTGTGTAGAGCTTTGCAGCCTGCATCGTAACGTTAATTCGGAACTAAGATCATGTAAGAAATTGCTAGGTATCGGCCATCCCAAAGAACCTAGAAGCCGCCATGGCGGGGAGCTTGTCATTCTCGGCAAACTGAAGTGTTCTAACTGTTGGAATGACCGAAAGGTTATCATAAACATTCCCGAAGGCTTTCCACTCTCGCGTCACTCCATAACGAAGTGAATGCCTCTATCAGTACCGCAATAGCTCTTGTAGAGCACGCGGAAGGTCGAGGGTCACCCGAAGGTCAACAGTCGAAGACAGCCAACGGTTGTGACCCTTGACTGCCTAGTAACCGCACAAGACATTTACGAAGTGCAACGTGGCAATAGTCATGGTTACTGTAGCACTGCAATTCAGTTAATAAGGGAATGTACCCCTCAGAGTACATGGCTAGCTAGGATTGCTATTTATATCCTTGTACTTATATCTTATAATCATCTTGTTCTCTCTCAATTTATTAACAAGGTCACTATAGAGACTTCATAGTTCTCTCAATATACTTCAGTTATAACATCATGGTTATCATAGTTTATCCTATCCACTACGATCCTTCAGTTATAACATCATGGTATGAGAGCTAGAGTGGATTATAAGGCCTGCTAAGCTCTTGTTCTTGTTAGAACAACCTTCTTATAATTTAAGCATTACATCATTACAGACTCTGCACTACTACGGCTCCAGAAGGAAAAGCCACTGCAGACTCTCCAGGCCCACCACCAGCAACACCCACTGCACCATCAGCGGTGACCTCCGTCAGCGCCGCTCTCGTTGAGCAGCTGGTCGCCCGCATCAATGCCCTTGAAATCCATCAAGCAATGAGCGTCGATGGCTCAAGCTATGCACGTGGAGTTGCTGGACTTCCTCTTCCTGGAGAAGACCACCGCGTCAACTCCGAGAGATCATTCACGTTTGACAATCGTCAAGCTTCAGCTCCTGCGCAAGAAAGTCAACAACGCACACACTCAGACACAATTGCAACAATGCAGACAAAATTCACTCTGACATCAAAGCTGAAAACATCAGTTCCTTTCGATGGAAAGGACTTCTACACTTGGAGCTTTGAGTTTGAGCTCCTCGCGACAACTGCGCAAATCTGGATGTACTACGACAGGAGCTTACCGTTTCCAACGGAAGGCACCATCCAAGAGAAGAACCAATACTACCACGAATCTCTTCTCGCGTACACCACTCTACTCTGAAATCTCTCCCCCGACGAACAGCTTGGCATTCGCTCCTACAAATCAGAGTGGGCGCCCGCGTACGCCTCTTGGGAGCACCTGCGCAACTCATACATGGCAACAGATCCAATCACCATGAGTCGCCTACTCAGCCAGCTTACATCAGTCAAAATGCATCAAGGGGAGAATGCGGGACCGTATATTAACCGGTGCCGCAATCTGCGCGACCACATCAAGAAGTGCGGCGGATCCGTCCCAGATGACATGTTCGTCTCGATGGTTCTCTCCGGTCTCGAACCCGACTGGCGACAATGCCAATCCTTGCTCCGCTCTCGAGCAACCGTCTACGAATCGGCCATGTGCGCCACAATCCTCTTCGAGCAAAAGGAGATTGACCTGTACAACGAGAAGAACACCAAGCGGGAGAAATTATTCTTCTACGTCGGAGCAACTGAAGGGGAGCAGCACGGAAGGAAAGGAACTTTCTGCAAGTACTGCAAGAAGCCTGGGCACACTATCGATCGGTGCTACAAGCGAAAGGTCGCCGACGAAAGGCGCAACAACCCTTCGAACCACCAATCCTCAACGCCTTCGACCTCTCCCGCCACAACAACCATATCACCTCCCTCCGTTGCAAGCACCTCGCAGCCACCTGCACGCATTACGACCAAGGTCAAAGGCAAAGGCTCAATCATGAGCTGCATGGTTCGCCGCCGCAGAGGATTTCGATACTACAACGAAATAACATTCCCGTCTGATGACCCCATCGACCCTGTTACACTCAGGCAAGACAACGACCCCACTGTCCATACCTGGATCGACGAACTGCAAAGGTACCCTCCTGACTTCGAGTTGCCACCGCCGACACCAGAATCGCCTCCTAGCACTTTGGCGAACAGGTACTTCGCTATCTCGCCATACACCGGCGAGAGAGACCGCGTGGTTACGCCAAAGATCGCCAACATCGCGCGAAAAACTCGCGAGAATATCAACACCTGGTACCTAGACAGTTCCTGTGGATCGCCAACGTTCATCAGCAACTCAAAACGTATGCGGCGACCATACGAGATCACAGTTGCAAACAACAGCACGCTCAATGCATACGACATAGGTGAAGTTTACCTTGAGGCTGATGACACAAAGTTCACTATTCACATCGGTGACGTGCTCGTCGCTCCAGATCTGAGGTACAACCTGCTCTCTTTGGCGCAACTCATGCGGTGCGGAGTCGACATTCGAAGCAACTGGAAGGACAAGACCTTTGAACTCTTCTACAACAACTCTTACATTGTTAAAGCGGTTGACGATGACGGAGTTTTCGTGCTGCAGTTCTCAGATCAGGGCACCACTGGAGATTGTCACCGCACCTTGCTTCTGAAAACGACTCCTTCAAAGACACCGACTTGGTCGCATCCCAAGGAAATGGATCTCGAGCGACCCGCCTCGGACGGTCTTCTACGACTGCACACCGTTCCGACTGCTTCAACTTCCAACCCAGCTGGGACTGGACCTGCATCAATGGAAGAGGACAACGGCACGTCAGCACCTGCGGAACCAGTCACCGAAGAAAGCGAAAAGACCGGAACTAGATCAGGCAGACCCGGCCCTGCACTCGGCCCCTTGGGAGAAGTCCTGACACCAGAAGAAGCAGCTGCAGAAGAACGGGGCACTGTATCGGCAACAGAAGCCAGCGGTGCCACCGCAACCGAAGGCGGCTGGGGTGTCGAGGAAGGAGGCTGGGGCACCGGAGGCAACACTGAGACCGGAGGTGGTTGGGGTGCTTCTACAAGCGAAGGAGGATGGAGGCAGGCGGTCCCCTCCTATCCCGAAGCTCCGGGTCTCCCCTCAGCGGAAACCGCAGCGATCGATCCCTACTGGGCAACACGCGGCACCAGCTGGGGTGGACCTCCCCTTCCGGACCAGTACACCCCTGACACATCAGAACCAATGGAAGACGAATCAGAAGAAGACGTAACCTACAAATTCTTTGGAGAAGCAGCAGAACTGCCAGAACCTACCGAGGAGCCGGAGCCGCCAGATTAAGGACCACAAGAGATTGAGGTCATCGGCACCGAATACAGTTACTTCCGAATTCCCATGAAGGGACTCCCAGTCCGCGACTGGCCCAACCAGTGTCTGCTTGTAACCGGAGACCAAGTCGACGCCGGCGACACCGACGACATCATCGGAATTTCACACGCGCTTCCAGAACGGAAGTCAATTCAAGCGTTTGCCGCCGACACCGACGACGCCGCCGATGCAGAACCTGGAAAGGAGGCAAACGATGAAGGAGCAAGAAACAAATATTATCAGAAAACGGTCGGCTACCGTGCGGAACCCGGGATTTGGCATCAACGGCTCGGCCACCCTTCTCCGGGCCGGCGTCTTCGACGACGGAGCATTACTCCTCCCACGCGAAGGCTCTCTTACAGCAGACTCGGAAGACCCGCCATGCACAGTGTGTCCTACTGCGTCACTCGCCTACAAGCTCTTTCCCGACTTACCGCCCGGTTACGAACGCTACAAACCGCTCGATAAAGTCTACAACGACTTCATGAATTTAACCCAGGGAGGGCTCGACGGCGAATCCTACACGCTTACCTTCATCGACACAAGCATTCGCTACGTCTAGGCTATCAATACTGACTGCATGTCACTCGCCTTCGAGTGTTTCATCGCGTGGATGAAGCGAGCCGAACGACAATCGGGGCTTAAGCTAAAAATTTGGCAGACGGATGGAGCCCTGGAGTTCTTCTCGGACGAGTTCAAGGAGCTCTTCAGGAAGAAAGGGATTGAGCATCTGGTGTCCCTGCCCTACGCTCACGAGCAGCAAGGAGTAGCAAGACGGACAAACAGGAGCCTTGCCACCAGGATGAGGGCCTTGATGAAGCAGTCGGCCATCCCACCTCGGTACTGGCCGTTCGCCATCAACCATGCAGTCCGGCTGCACAACTTGCTGTCCTCCCGAAGCCTCGAGAACAACAACTCCCCCTACAAGGCTTGGACGGGGCAGAAAAGCAGACACGCGTCTGCTGCGGGTGTTTGGCTGCATGGTACAGTACAGGCCACACACAGCACGGACCGGAAAGTTCACTGACCGGGCTCGCTGGGGCATCCACCTCGGGATCGAAAAGGAATACAAGGCGTGGATCGTGCTGGACTACGCGACACACGAAGTGACGAAATCACGTGACTGCATCTTCTACGAGAACCTGACTCTGCCACTGTTCAACGAACACCGCGAAGCTGACTGGGCACCGGAAAGGGTTTTTGAGGACCACTGCAGCTTTGCAACTCCACACGATGAAGCTGACCTGGCGGAAGATGTGGATGCAGCAAATGTTACCCAGTTTGACAGCGCACCCAACATCCCCCTTACAAGCCCGCTCCAGACTCCAACCTTCGTACCTGTACACCACTTCGATCCCGATGATACAACTCGCGAGGCCTACAACTTGAACAGCGACGCCCGCCAGTCACCAGATGCCGCGTTACCACCGCCAAACACTTCGCAAGACTCCATTCGCCCTGGCAACGAAAGTGACGACGACGTGGTCGAAGTAACCAGCTTCCACGACTACGATCGCCTGCACTACGAAAAGACCAACGAAACCGGTCTCCGCATCCTTGGGCTCGCAGTCGCTGTTCACCACACCTCCCCCAAGGAGCCCACCACCGTTCGCCAAGCTCTCTCCGGCCCTGACAGTGAGAAATGGAAGGCAGCCATGGCCAAGGAGATCGCGTCGCTCAAAGGCCGTGGAACATGGAAGCTGGTTCCCTGGACATCTGCGAAGGGGAGAAAAATTCTCAGCGGAAAATGGGTTTTTCGCATTAAGACACTGGCGGATGGCTCCATCGACAAATACAAAGCGCGATGGGTGGTGCGCGGCTTCGAGCAAACTCACATGGTGGATTTCGATCTCACCTACGCTCCAATCGGGCGGCACACCTCAGTGCGGATCCTCATCTGCATTGCAGCCGTCAAACAGCGCCCACTCCGTCAAATCGAAGGGCCCACCACCTGAAAAAAAAAATTCCTGCCCTGCCCGAAGCGCGCCTCGGGCTCTGCCCTACGGCCGCCCTTAGCGGCCTGCCCTGACGTCGCGGCCCTTAGAGGCCCGCCCTGCCGCCCTTACGCAGCCCTTAGCGGCTCGCCCGCCCCTTCGTCACGGCCCGCCCGCCCCTCCCCTTCGTCGCGGCCCTGAGCGGCTCGCCCGCCCCTTCGTCGCGGCCCTGCGCGGCCAGCCCGCCCCTTCGTCGCGGCCCGGCGCGGCCCGCCCGCCCCTTCGTCGCGGCCCTTCGCGGCCCGCCCGCCACTTCGCCGCGGCCCTTCGCGGCCCTGCCCGCCCCTTCGACGCGGCCCTGCCCGCCCCTTCGACGCGGCCTGCCCACCCCTTCGTCGCGGCCCCTACCCTACAGCAGCAGCCGTCGCCCGCCCCTGCTGCCGCCGTCGCGCCTCCAGCCGCCGGAGCGATCGCCGCTGCCGTCGACGCTGCGGCCCCGCCGTCGCGGCCCTGCTCTACTGCCCTGACGCGACCCTGTCCTGCCGCCGAGCCGCGGCCCTGTCCTGCCGCCGAGCCGCGGCCCTGCCCTGCCGCCTCGTCGCGGCCCTTACCCTGCTGGTGCGCCACGATAATCCCCACCAGTCGCGGCCTCTCCCCTCCCGCCACTGGTAAGAGCACCGCCGCACCCGCACCGCCCTAACGAGCCGCGCCGCCCCTGCAAGTCGCGTTGCTCCTGCTGCTACTGCTGCTGCTAGCCTACTGCTGCTGCCCCTGCAGTCATGGCTAGCCCTAATGTACTCACCTTCGATGCTGAGGGTCGAGCGGTCGATTTTGAGGTTTGGGTCAATGATCTGCACCTATTTCTGCAGTGCGATAGCAAGGACGGAGTCTCGCTTTTTGATCTCATGTCTGGCGCCTCTGCTGCACCTGCTGCTGATGCTGACAGTACTGTTCGCTCTCAGTGGACCACACGCGATGCTGCTGCCCGTCTTGCTATTCGTAGTCACCTGCCGTCTGCTGAGCGCGCGCACTTTAGCCAGTAAAAGACCGCTAGGACTCTGTACAACGCTATTGTTGCGCGCTACTCCTCCCCTGCCACTGCTGCCCTTAGCCGCCTCATGCTGCCGTACCTGTTCCCTGACCTAGCCGCTTTTGCCACAGTCGCTGACACCCGCACTGTTGCTACGCACCTCCGCACTAGTGACACCCGCTACCGCGCTGCACATCCTGCCGAGTTCTGCGCCGCGAACCCCCCCCCCCCATGTACATCACTCTCTACTACCTTGTCACCCGGCTCCCTGACTCCCTTCGCTCGGTCAGGGACCACTTCCTCTCCCTTTGCCCCACCACACTCACCGTTGACCTCCTCGAGGAGCGCCTCCTAGCAGCCGAGAAGAGTATAGTCGCTGTAGGAGTCTCTCGTGGTGACCCTCGTGCCCCTTTCTTTGAGGGGTGCTCCCCCGTTCCCCTTTTGCCTTCTGTTGCCTCTGCTGCTGCTGTCGACCTCGTTGGCACCGAGTCGGTCGGCGCTGCGTCTGCTCCTAGTGGGAGGCGCCGCAACGGCAGGAGCAAGGGGGGCAAGGGTGAGACCCTGTCGCCCCAGCAGCTTCGTGAGTGGTACGCTGGGCGTGGGAGGTCTGGGGGTGCTGGTCCCTGCGCTTACGTTCTCCGCACTGGCGACCGCAGTGGGGAGACGTGTGGAGGACCGCACGCCACACTGCGCTGCTTTGGCCGCCTAACTGACGCTTGGCGTACGCAGTTTCCCGACTCCTCTGAGATCCCTCGCTGGGGTGATCTGCTTATGTCGGGGGTTGCTATCTTTGACCTTGATTATGATGCTATCATTGCTGCTATGTATGCTGTGTCTATTAGTGCTGAGGGTGACTGTTACCTGTGTGTTCCGCCCGACCCGGGCATTGAGGCTGCTGCTCTAGGTGCTAGTGAGTCTGCTGCTCCAGGTGCTGGTGAGTCTGCTGCCCCAGGTACTGGTGAGTCTGCTCTCTCAGGTACCGTGTCAGCTCAGGCCTTATACACTTTCACCCTTGACTCGGGTGCTTCCCGCTCCTTCTTTCGCGACTGCACCACACTCTCGCCACTCAGTCGGCCGGTGGCAGTCTCTTGGCTAACCCCTCTGGGGGTCCGGTCCTTGCACACTCCTCCACGGTCCTGCCGTGTCCGGCGGTCCCGTCTGGCTCTCTGTCTGGCCTCCACCTCCCCTCGTTCTCCACGAAATTGGTGAGTGGAGCTGCCCTTGAGGACGCCTGGGTTGACCAGTTCACTCCTGGAGGTCAGCGGGTGACCCACTGTTCGTGTACTCGGACGGGCCGGCACCTGGCCATGTTCACTCGTCAGCGTGGGTCGAGCCTGTACACCCTGTCTACCGTGTCTCCTCCGGTTGCTGAGTCTAGTCAGGTAGCCGCGTCGGGTCAGGTGTTTGCTGCAGCGTCCCGGTCTGGTCTTGAGTCTGCCCCCCGCTCGTGTCGCCTCCTGTCGCACCAGACTCTCCTCTGGCACCACCGCCGTGGTCACCCCTCCTTGCCTTGTCTCCGAGGCATGGCCTCCCGTGTCCTTGTCACTGGTCTTCCCCGGTCTCTCCCTCCCCTCCCCTCGGGGCCTGCCCCTACCTGCGTTCCTTGCGTCGAGGGGCGGCAGCGCGCCGCCCCTCACTCCTCCGAGTTTCCTCCCACGGAGGCTCCCTTGCATACTCTTCACATGGACGTGTGGGGCCCAGCCCGCGTCCGAGGACATGGTCACGAGCGCTACTTTCTGCTGGTCGTTGACGACTACTCGCGTTACACCACAGTCTTCCCCTTGCGCCGCAAGGGTGAGGTCACTGAGGTGCTGATCGACTAGATCCGCGCTGCCCGTCGTCAGCTCAGCGAGAGTTTCGGCTCGGACCTTCCTGTTCTGCGTCTGCACTCCGACAGAGGTGGAGAGTTTTCCTCCGACCTTCTGCAGGCCTTCTGTCGTGCGGAGGGCATCCGCCAGATGTTCACGCTTTCGGCCTCTCCACAGCAGAATGGGATTGCTGAGCGCCGCATTGGCATGGTCATGGACGTCGCTCGTCGTCCATGATCCATGCGGCTGCTCCCCATTTTCTGTGGCCGTTCGCGGTTCAGTAAGCAGCGCATCAGATCAACCTCCAGCCCCGGGTCTCCGTGCCGGAGACCACACCTACTCTGCGGTGGACGGGGAAGGTTGGCGATGCGTCTGCGTTCCGTGTCTGGGGATCTCGAGCTTTCGTCCGCGACTTGTCTGCGGACAAGCTGTCCTCCCGTGCTGTTCCCTGCGTCTTCCTTGGCTCCCCCCCTGACGCGCGTGGTTGGCAGTTTTACCACCCCACCTCGCGCCGTGTTCTGTCCTCTCAGGACGTCACGTTTGACGAGTCGGTTCCTTACTACCGTCTCTTCCCCTACCGCACTGCCCACCTCCCCCCCCCGCCGCTCTTCCTCCCGCCAGGTCCTCCCCCGGTAGACCCCCTCCCCCCTCAGGGTCCTGCCCCCTCAGGTGTGTCCCATGTAGACGCAGTCGAGCCTGTCGAGGTAGCTGTTGACTCTGGTGCTGCTAGGGGTGCTGAGCCTGCGGGTGCCGGGTCTGGGGGTGCTGAGCCTGGGGGTGCTGAGCCTGGGGGTGCTGAGTCTGGGGGTGCTGAGCCTGGGGGTGCTGAGTCTAGGGGTGCGGAGCCTGAGGGTGCTGAGCCTGCGCGTGTGGATTCTGGAGGTGCTGCGCCTGGAGGTCCTTCGGGTGCTTCCTCCCGGTGGGAGCCACTCTCTCCACAGCAGCTGCGCGAGTGGTTTGCTCGCTGCTGGAGCCGTGCTGCTGGAGTTGGTGGAGCTACGGGTGCTGGAGGTCCTGCTGCTGCTGGAGCTGCTGGGGGTTCTGGAGCCACTGGTCCCGGAGGTGCTCGTACTGGAGGTACTGGAGCTGCTGGGGCTGGAGCTGCTAGAGGTGCTGGAGCAGGCGGTACTACTGGACCCGGTGCTGCTGGAGGTGCTGGCCCTGGCGCTGCTGGAGCTGTTGGGGCTTCTGGTGGTCCTGCTGGAGCTGGAGGTGCTGGAGCTGGAGGTGCTGCTGGAGCCAGTGCTCCTGGGGGTGCTGGAGTTGGCGCTTCTTGTGCTGCTGGAGCTGGTGGTGCTGCTGGAGTTGGAGCTGCCACTGGGGGTGCTGGTGCTGTCCCTGCTGGTTCTGGAGGAGCTGCACGGCCGTAGCCATACTACGTTCCGCTCCTTCAGCAGGTTCTTGGTCTTCCGCCTTCTACTGGTCCTGCTCCTTCCTTAGAGTGTCCACCGCCTGTCCAGTCGCAGTCACAATTACAGCCCGCCTCCCCACTGCCTGCTCCTTCTCCTTACACTGGTCCGACCCGAGGTCTTACGAAGCGTCGTGAGCCTGAGTCTCGTCCTGCGTCGCCTGTTCGTGCTGCTCGCACTGGTCGTCGTGGTCCGCGTCAGCGTCCTCCTCCTGTCCCTGGCACGCACCAGATGGCTCTGCGTCCGTCCACTGCTCCGCAGCGTGTCCCTCTGCCGTCTCCTCTTGCGTCCTCTCTTCCTGCCCTTGCTGACCCAGAGTCTGACTCCCTTCGTGCTGCTAGTCCTGTTGTCACGCGTCTCCTGGCCACTGTTGTCACTGACCCTTCCTTTGAGTCCACTGCTGCGTCTGCCTTAGTTGTTGAGCTTGTCGACTTTGCTGCTCACTGTCGTTTAGACTACGCCGCGAGTCTAGTTGCTGAGTCTGAGTCTGTCTGTCCTCCGTCCGTCGGGGGTGAGTGTGCTCTTGGCACGAACGTCCTTGAGGACAGGCAGGAGGACTTTGAGTGCTTTGCAGCCGCTGTACCTCATCTCGTGTTTATGCTGATTGCACCTGAGGGAGACCCGGATGCACCAGACATCCCGACCCCGCGCTCTTACGCAGAGGCGATAGAGGGTCCCTACTCCTCTCAGTGGCAGTCAGCCATGGACGCAGAGATGGCATCCTGGAAGTCCGCAGGCACCTACGTCGACGAGGTTCCCCCTCCTGGGGCGAACATCGTCAGTGGCATGTGGATTTTCAGGGTGAAGCAGCCGCCGGGTTCTCCGCCTATCTTCAAGGCGCGTTACGTTGCTCGAGGCTTCAGTCAGCGACAGGGAGTTGACTTCTTCCAGACCTTCTCCCCGACCCTGAAGATGACCACTCTTCGGGTTCTGCTGCACGTCGCTGCTCAGCATGATTACGAGCTTCACTCTCTTGACTTCAGCACTGCTTTCCCACAGGGCAGCCTGCACGAGGAGATCTGGCTGCGTCGCCCACCTGGCTTCACTGGGTCGTTTCCTCCTGGTACCCAGTGGAGCCTCCGGCGGCCAGTCTACGGTCTCCGCCAGGCGCCCCGCGAGTGGCACGACACACTGAGGACTACGCTTGCGGCTCTTGGGTTTGCTCCTTCTACTGCTGACCCGTCGCTGTTTCTCCGCACTGACACTTCGCTGCTGCCGTTCTACATCCTCGTATACGTCGACGACTTGGTCTTTGCCACTGCTGAAACTGAGGGACTCGCCCACGTGAAGTCGGAGCTGCAGAAGAGACACACGTGCACAGACCTGGGTGAACTGCGCAGCTATCTTGGCTTGCAGATCACCCGGGACAGAACACGGCGCACCATTACCTTGACTCAGTCACACATGGTGCAGCAGGTCCTTCAGCGCTTTGACTTCACGTACTCCTCGCCTCAGGCCACTCCTCTGTCTACTCGCCACTCGCTCTCAGCTCTGCCTTCGGATGAGTCCGTAGAGTCGAGTGGCCCGTACCCAGAGCTTGTTGGCTGCCTCATGTACCTGATGACCTGCACTCGACCTGACTTGGCATACCCTCTTAGCATCTTGGCACGCTATGTTGCTCCTGGGAGATACCGACCAGAGCACATGGCTGCAGCGAAGAGGGTGTTGCGCTACCTGTGCAGTACGTCGGGCATGGGGCTCGTGCTTGGAGGACGGGCTCGAGTTGTCCTCACTGGTCACGCAGACGCTTCTTGGGTTGACGACTTGGCTACGCAGCGGTCGTCACAGGGTTACACCTTCAGCCTTGGTTCCGGCTCTGTCTCGTGGCGGTCTACCCGCTCGTCCTCTGTTCTCAGCTCCAGTTGTGAGGCTGAGATCTACGCTGGGGCCATGGCTGCACAGGAGTTACTCTGGCTCACTTACCTGCTAACCAACTTGGGAGAGGCGCCTCGTTCTCCTCCAGTTTTGTACGTCGACAACAAGGCCATGCTGGCCTTGTGTCAGGAGCACAGACTGGAGCACACAACGAAGCACATTGCTCTACGCTACTTCCTTGCTCGAGAGTTGCAGCAGCGTGGTCAGCTTCGTCTTGCTTACGTTGTCTCTCAGGCCAACACTGCTGATATCTTCACCAAGGCACTTCAGCCTTGTGATCATCAGCGTTTCTGTACTATGCTAGGTCTTGTGCCTGCAGGGCCTCACTTACTCACCTCTTGACTTTGCTTGTACTGTGATCTATATATACCTGCACCTGCATGCCTGCCCTTGTTAGGTTGAGATCACTGTCTTGCTTGTTCATCTTGATTTATAATACTGCATGTGAACTGGCCTTGTGGCCTTGAACTTGTGCTCGGAATGTGTGGTGACGTTGTGATCCACCCTGAGCTTGACCTTGTCTTGTTCTCTTGTTTGTCCCCCACTTTGCCTATGGGGGTGTGTCAGAACCATATTGTAGGCTGTAGTGGGGTTGATAATATGGGGTACAACACTTTTAGGTTTGCATATTTGTACCCACCTGTTTCCTAGTTCATTCATTCCTCGTACAATTCTCACATTAAGCAAGCACCTCACCTGTGGCAGCAGTACCTGCACACCGTGCTCATGCAGCTGGGGTTCCAACAGCTGCCCCATGACCTCGGCATGTACAGGAAGGAGTCGCGCGGCAAATTCATCCTCCTCGTTGCCTACGTCGACGACCTCCTCTACACCGGTGACGACACGGAGCTGCTGGACCAGTTCGAAGCAGATATCAAGGAGAAGCTGGAGGTCACGGTCAATCACGACGTTACCCAATTCCTGGGTCTCAACATCACCTCGTCCGCCTCCTCCATTCACCTCTCCGCCGCCAAATATGCCGAAACACTCGCAAAGATATTCGGCATCGCACCCATCAACCTCACTACCCCCTTTCGCACTCCTCCTCCTAACCACGAACCGGACATCACGCCCCTCTCTCTCGAGGATCATCGGCTCTATCAACAGCAGCTGGGGTGCCTTCTGTTTGCCGCCGTCACGTGCCGGCCTGATCTCTCCTACGTCGCAAACCAGCTCGCTCAGTACATGAAGCGACCTGAAGGGAAGAATCTGCTAAATCTACGTCGCGCACTCCAATACTTCATCTCTACTCCCGACGTCGGCCTCACCTACGAAGCTAACTTAACAGCTACCATGCAGCTGCATAGCTACGTAGACGCAGACCACGTAGGAGACATTGACAACAGACGCTCCCGCACAGGATTCATCTTCCAACTCCAACCTGCTGGACTTATCTCATGGAACTCTCAGAAGTAGGAAGTCATCGCCCTTTCGTCAGCCGAAGCTGAATTCATCGCTGCCAGCGCAGCTGTTCGCGAAGGACTGTACCTGATGGAGCTCCTGCAGGAAGCGAAAGTGACGATGAACGGGCACTTCACGTTACTCTACGACAACTAGAGCGCGATCAAGATCGCGAACAAGCCCGGCTTCGTGAACTGCACGAAACGCATCGTCCTTCGCTACTTTTTCGTCAATGACGAAATCGACAAGGGCAAAGTCAAGCTTACGTACTGCCCAGCTGGTGACATGGCAGCCGACTTTCTGACAAAGAAACGGCCACGTCAACAGTTTCAGCACTGCGCCAACCTCTGCGGGATCACCAAGAAGTCCCTCGTGGCTCACCTTCAGGAATGAAGGGGATTGTTGGAATAACCGAAAGGTTATCATAAACATTCCCAAAGGCTTTCCACTCTCGCGTCACTTCATAACAAAATGAACGCCTGTATCAGTACCGCAATAGCTCATATAGAGCACGCGGAAGGTCGAGGGTCACCCGAAGGTCAACAGTCGAAGACAGTCAACGGTCGTGACCATTGACTGCCTAGTAACAGTACAAGACAGTTACGAAGTGCAACGTGGTAACTGTCTAGAATGGCAATAGTCGTGGCTACTGTAGCAATGCAATTCAGTTAATAAGGGAATGTACCCCTCAGTGTACATGGCTAGCTAGGATTGCTATTTATATCCTTGTACTTGTATCTTATAATTATCTTGTTCTCTCTAAATTTAATATCAAGGTCACTACAGAGACTTCATAGTTCTCTCAATGGACTTGGCAGCTTTATCCTATCCACTACGATCCTTCAGTTATAACATCACTACCTGTATTTTTGTGTTATTTCTAGGCTATAGTGGGTTAGCCTACAAGGGGTACGTCACTTTAGGGTTCGTACTTGTAAACAACACATTCTGTCAGAATGTAATTGTATACATTACTATAACTGCCTGTAGTGTAGACCTAGTGTAGTTCTTTGGCTTGCTATAACTTGTAACTTTTCTCATACTGAACACCATTCTCGTTTCTCCTTTGGTCAACACCATCGACATTCCCTCTCCTCCTAATTAAACCCTAGGCTACTAAGCCTACTAAGTTAAGCTCGTATTTCAACACATTCATAGTTCATTCATTCCTGCACACTTGATTCCAACAAAAGGATAGCCAGAAATCAACTTTCGTCACATAAATTAGGACGCACCAACGATGTAAGTACGTACCGTAGGTGCAACATATAGTGCTTACACGGAAATGAGGGTCTTAAATGTTTGATATCAACGGAGGGTCCTCAACAGGTAGGACCAGGCCCTCAGATATCAGCGTAAAACACACTGATTACGCTGATTTTGTAGCTCAGATTTTCGTTTTCCCTGAATATTCAGCATATGCTTCAATTTTGCACTGAAATTTCAAGATAACCTATTTTTCCACACTGACCATTTTGTGTGTTGCTGTACAAGTAACACTGACGACTCAGTATAGTGTACCGAGTCACACTGAATCGGACATGATAGGGTATGGGTGTACAGGGGGTGTTTAACACAGGCTTCCTGCAAAAAGAACCGTCGACCCACGCGAGTAGCTCCCGTCAACGGGAATCGAACCTGGACCTGAGGGAGACCCGGATGCACTTGACATCCCTATCCCGCGCTCTTACGCTGAGGCGATCGCGGGTGAGTACTCCTCTCAGTGGCAGACCTCCATGGACGCAGAGATGGCTTCCTGGAAGTCCACAGGCACCTACGACGACGAGTTTCTTCCTCCTGGGGCGAACATAGTCGACCGACGGGTTCCCCGCCTGCCTTCAAAGCGCGTTACGTTGCTCGAGGCTTCAGACAGCGACAGGGGGTCGACTTCTTCCAGCCTTTTCCCCCACCGCAAAGATGACTACTCTTCGGGTGTTGCTGCACGTTGCAGCTGCACTCCCTCGACTTCTTCACAGCTTTCTTGCAGCGCAGCCTTCACGAGGAGATCTGGCTGCGCCGCCCACCTGGCTTCACTGGGTCGTTTCCTGCGGGTACCTAGTGGAGCCTCCGGCGGCCAGTTTACGGACTCCGCCAGGCGCCTCGTGAGTGGCACGACACACTGAGGACGACACTTGCGTCTCTTGGGTTTGTTACTTCCTCTGCTGACCCATCGCTGTTTCTACGCACCGACACTACCCTGCCGCCATTCTACGCTCTCGTGTACATCGATGACTTGGTTTTTGCTACTGCTGGCACGGAGACGCTGGCCCTAATGAAGGCGGAGCTGCAGGAGAGACACACCTGCAGTGATCTGGGTGAGCTGTGGAGCTATCTTGGCTTGAAGATCACCCGGGACAGAGCACGGCGCACCATCACCCTGACTCAGTCACAGATGGTGCACCAGGTCCTTCAGCGCTTCGGCTTCTAGTTCTCCTCGTCACAGCCCACTCCTCTGTCTACCGGCCACTCGCTCTTAGCTCCACGTTCAGATGAGTTCGTAGAGCCGAGTGGTCCATACCCAGAGCTTGTGGGTTGCCTCATGTACCTGATGACGGGCACACGACTTGACCTCGCGTACCCTCTCAGCCTCCTGGCTCGCTACGTGGCTCCCGGTATACAACGAAAGGTGCACTGGGATGCTGCGAAGTGGGTACTGCGTTACTTGCGCAGTACATTAGGCATGGGGCTCGTGCTTGGAGGACGGGGTTCAGTGGTACTCACAAAACACTTCGACGATTCTTGGGCCGATGACCAGGCGACTCATCGTTCGTCACAGGGGTACACCTTCAGTCTTGGCTCTGGTTCTGTATTGTGGAGATCCACTCGTTCTTCTTCTGTGCTTCGTTCTAGCTGTGAGGCCGAGATCTACGCTGGGGACATGGCTGCACAGGAGCTATGCTGGCTGACCTACCTGCTGACCGACTTGGGGCTCCTCCAGTTCTGTACGTCGACAACAAGGCAATGCTTGTTCGAGGCCGAGATCTACGCTGGGGACATGGCGAGCAGAGACTGGAGCACAGGACGAAGCAGATTGCTCTTCGCTACTTCCTTGCACGTGAGCTGCAGCAGCGTCGTCAGCTCCGCCTTTCCTACGTGGCCTCGTGGGCCAACACTGCTGATGTGTTCACCAAGGCCCTAGGGTTTGGTGATCATCAGCGTTTCTGCATTGCTCTTGGGCTTGTGCCCACTCTGCCTCACCTGCTGGTTGCTAAACTTGCTCTTGTTGTACACCGATATAAATATCTTAATACATGCTTGTTTACTCTTGCTAGGTTGTGTTCAATGTACTGCCTTGCTATTTCAACTCTGCATGAAAACTGGCCTTGTGGCCGCTTGCTTGTGCTCAGATTGTGTGGTGTCCTTGAGATCCACCCTGAGCTTTGCTTTGCTTGTTCTCTTGCTTGACTGGTCTTGTGACCGTCTGTTGAGTTTGCTCTCTCCCACTTAGCCTATAGGGGTGTGTCAAACTGTACGTTTGTGTTCTCTCTAGGCTATAGTGGGTTAGCCTACAAGGGGTACAACACTTTAGGGTTAGTACTTTCCCAACTCATTCATAGTTCATTCATTCTTGCACAATTGATTCCAACAAAAATATAGCCAGAAATCAACTTTCGTCACATAAATTAGGACACACGAACGATATAAGTACGTATGTGCAACATACAGTGCTTACACGGAAATGAGGGTCTTGAATGTTTGATATCAACGGAGGGTCCTCAACAGGTAGGACAAAGAAGCATTTGGCCCCCGAATGAAAGACCACTAGGACACTTATATTGGTGGGTCATTTATCCCGGAAAATATGGTATCATGCATTCACATTCACAGCATACAATAGCACTCCCACTTTCAATAAACATCGGAAGTGGGCAAGTGTGTTTCCCCGAGCGGAACAACTGAAAATAAGCCTTTCACGCAGAATATCAGGATGCGAAAGAACAAAACACGATGCTATGCTATGCATATGAGTACAAACAAGGGGGCACACATTACAGGGGGCTAACACACTAATGAGATTGCTACTTGCTGTCAGGCAGCAGCACATCTCCTCCACCATTGGTAGCCAGGACAGCCTATTTTCCATCCTCCCATTCCTCCCCCACCAGCAGAATTACTCCTCTGGGGCGTCCTCTGCATACAGGCAAGAAACAGGGAGAAGCGGGCAAAGCAGGAGGGACGAGGGGGAGCGGGGGAAGGTGGGGCACTTACTGACGTTTGACCCTGATCAACCAGTGGAGAGGAATGCAAGAGAGAGTCTAAAGAGAAAAGACAGGCAGCACTGTAACTGGAGAGAAATACAGAAGAGAGTGTAAAGAGAAGGAGCGGGAGTGTAATGAAGGAGAGAAGCAGCGTACGCACCAGTGGCACAGCGAGCAGACTTCACTGATGAGGCAATCGCCTTCGACCTGCCCACGTGGGAGGGTCACGCAAGGGGGCGCAATGAGGTGCGGCAGTGGGCAAGTCAGGGAGGGGAGGAGTACGTGGGTGGGAGAGTGAGTGTGAGCGAGAATGTGTGTCTGTGTGTGTCCTTCGCACTCCCCCTCGCTGCCCTTGGCCCACTCACCCCTGTGTGCCCAACTCACCCCTGTGTGCCCAGCTCACCCCTGTGTGCCCAACTCACCCCTGTGTGCCCAACTCACCCCTTGCCCTTCACGAGAGTGTCCACGGCCGTTCCCTTGCAGTCCGGCGCAGCAAAGAACTGGATCTCCTTGCATGCCGCCTTCCCCGCCTGCTGCCATGCCACCTGCACCTTCTTCTTCCCGCGCCCCGCCCAGCCCCGAATGGCGACACAGCGGGAGGAGGTGAAGGCAAAGGAGCGCCCCTGCACCTTCATCCTCGTACCCACCACCGCCACTCGGGTGCCACGGGTGCTGCCTTTGCCACGGGTGTTGCCTTTGCCAGGGGTGCTGACATTGCCACGGGTATTGCCTTTGCCACCGGTATTGCCTTTGCCACGGGTATTGCCTTTGCCACGGGTGTTGCCTTTGCCTGGGGTGCTGCCTTTGCCACGGGTGTTGCCTTTGCCTGGGGTGCTGCCTTTGCCACGGATGTTGCCTTTGCCTGGGGTGCTGCCTTTGCCATGGGTGCTGTCTTCGCCAGGGGTGCTGTCTTCGCCGGCGGTGTTCTCATCGCCAGGGTTGTTCTCATCGCCAGAGGTGCTGTCTTCGCCAGGGGTGCTGTCTTCGTCAGGGGTGCTGTCTCCCTCGTTTCCCACCTCCTTCACAGCCTCCCCGCCCGCCTCCTTCACTGCCTCGCCGCCCGCCTCCTTCACTGCCTCGCCGCCCGCCTCCTTCACTGCCTCGCCGCCCGCCTCCTTCACTGCCTCGCCGCCCGCCTCCTTCACTGCCTCGCCGCCCGCCTCCTTCACTGCCTCGCCGCCCGCCTCCTTCACTGCCTCGCCGCCCGCCTCCTTCACTGCCTCGCCGCCCGCCTCCTTCACTGCCTCGCCGCCCGCCTCCTTCACTGCTTCGCCGCCCGCCTCCTTCACTGCCTCGCCGCCCGCCTCCTTCACTGCCTCGCCGCCCGCCTCCTTCACTGCCTCGCCGCCCGCCTCCTTCACTGCCTCGCCGCCCGCCTCCTTCACTGCCTCGCCGCCCGCCTCCGTTGCTTTCTCAGATAGGACATTGCTGGCCGCGTCTGCTGCCTGCTTGTTGCTGTCAGGCAGGACATTGCTGGCCGCGTCTGCTGCCTGCTTGTTGCTGTCAGGCAGGACATTGCTGGCCGCGTCTGCTGCCTGCTTGTTGCTGTCAGGCAGGACATTGCTGGCCGCGTCTGCTGCCTGCTTGTTGCTGTCAGGCAGGACATTGCTGGCCGCGTCGGCTGCCTGCTTGTTGCTGTCAGGCAGGACATTGCTGGCCGCGTCTGCTGCCTGCTTGTTGCTGTCAGGCAGGACATTGCTGGCCGCGTCTGCTGCCTGCTTGTTGCTGTCAGGCAGGACATTGCTGCCCGCGTCTGCTGCCTGCTTGTTGCTGTCAGGCAGGACATTGCTGCCCGCGTCTGCTGCCTGCTTGTTGCTGTCAGGCAGGACATTGCTGGCCGCGTCTGCTGCCTGCTTGTTGCTGTCAGGCAGGACATAGCTGGCCGCGTCTGCTGCCTGCTTGTTGCTGTCAGGCAGGACATTGCTGGCCGCGTCTGCTGCCTGCTTGTTGCTGTCAGGCAGGACATTGCTGGCCGCGTCTGCTGCCTGCTTGTTGCTGTCAGGCAGGACATTGCTGGCCGCGTCTGCTGCCTGCTTGTTGCTGTCAGGCAGGACATTGCTGACCGCGTCTGCTGCCTGCTTGTTGCTGTCAGGCAGGACATTGCTGGCCGCGTCTGCTGCCTGCTTGTTGCTGTCAGGCAGAACATTGCTGGCCGCGTCTGCTGCCTGCTTGTTGCTGTCAGGCAGGACATTGCTGGCCGCGTCTGCTGCCTGCTTGTTGCTGTCAGGCAGGACATTGCTGGTCGCGTCTGCTGCCTGCTTGTTGCTGTCAGGCAGGACATTGCTGGCCGCTTCTGTTGCTTCGTTGGTGCTCGTGTCGACTAATGGATCGCTGCCCATGACTAGGTGAGCTGCGAGGGGGGTACAGAAGAGGAACAAATGAAAAGAGGGTGCGCTTGTTTGCACTTTTGAGAGTGTGCGAGCAGGGGTCTGTGAGTGTGAACTGACTGCCATGGGCTGAAAGCATCAAAGTTGTGGTACTCGCCGCACAGAAGGCTCAAGGCGTGTTGACAAAGACGCATAGCACGGGGGGCACGGAGGGTGCAAGGCGCGTTGACGAAGCATGGAAGGAAAAGAGCCTCTTTTTCTCAGAACAGGAGGGGAAGAAGACGTGTTGACAACACGCGTGGGATGAGAAAAGCAGGAGGCGCAGGGGCAAGGCGTACCGGTGAAGAGCGCGACGAGGAAGATGCGAATCACGACCGTCGCACTCCCCATATTCCGCATCCTCGGTGGAGTCCCCATCAGCCGCGCAGCACGCACGTAAGATCACGGAGAGCGAGGGGAGAGGGCAGTGGAGTGACGTGCTACAAGCGCGCTGACGGTGGGAGAGCAAAAGGAGAGGAGCTTCGTTTGGAAGCTCGGCTTGAAAGCTTCGCCGTTTGAAGGGAAGCGGCTGCGATGGACTCTGCTGCTCATCGCTGCTGCTCTCGTCTCCGTTTATACCTGATCGCCTCTCCAACCTCGCCTCACCCATCACTCGCATCGCGTCACACCCTCCGAACCTCTTGTGGTGCATGGGAAATATCCGAGCCGCCTGAACCACCGCGGTCAAGCAGCGCGACGAACGCTGCGACGAGGCACGCTGCGACGAGGCTTAGTGGAATGGCAGAGGCGATGAGGTGAGTAGCCTTCTCTGCTGCACGCAAGCGTCGCTAGTCTAGCGACGAGGTTGTATGAGCGCTAACAAACGCGTTCCCATGCGCCCGGGAAGGTCGCCATTGGCGTGCGACGATCCCCAGAACATTCGCAATTCGCTACTCGCAGCTACTAGTAGCGGAAAACACTAGGCCGTGGCGAAGAGGATTTTAGATATTGCAAGGAACGCGGTCATGGTTAGTGCGACTCCTCCGTGCGGTACATTCCAGCCCGACTTCTGGTTCCACACACTAGATGGATTCGTTGGCCCCGTTCGCCAGAACGCCTTGTGGATATGGAATGAGATCGGGTTGATCGCAGAGATGCGCATGCGACGATGCGGTCAAACGGAAGGAATAATGGAATGTAAGGTTTGGTGGTTTATTGGTTGGTCAAGTTCTTTCACTGCAATAATGTCTAGGTATTCATTCTGGTGTGGAACGATTTGAGGCGGTTGATTTCATGTCCGACTATAGAAGTTGTTTATCGTACTTACCGCGTCAAACCAGCCTGGTTCGAAGTTGGGTTGACCCCCTGAAAACTATTTGTTTGAACGCGTGTGACCCTTCCAGGAGGTTGATTCGTTTGAAACATGATGTTAGGAGATGTTTGAAACATGATGAGTTATAGTCTCACTTACTGTACTATCTAGCGATTAGAACTATGCTTGAACTGCAATAGATGTGACTTGACAACTGCAGATCAATTACATCGAATAAATTGACTCCCGACACGAGCCCAAACTTGCACCACGTCGGATGTGTTACAATAACAAAATGTTACATAATAATTCAGAAAGTGTTGCAATCCTAAATATGACTTAGCCAAGGATTTGCTCAAGGTTGATCGCAGGTGATTTGTTGCAGCGGAATATATGTTGGAAACAATCGGTCTTAAGCGCCTCTGTCGTGTCGAAACACCAAGACACAAGCGAAGCAAAGTATATCGAGGCACCAGCGAGTCAACCCTCGGAGGTTGAAGCAACCGCTGGAGGTTACGGGGAAGTCAAAGGTCAGCGACCTTTGACCTGACGAATACAGCGCGACAGCAAGGACACACAACTGACTCGCTACAGAGCAGTTGCCCGAGTCGTCACTGTATCGAACCGCAACAACAACAGTAAAGTAGTTACAACCGTACCTCTTCGTATTCCTTGTACTCTTATATAATCTTGTATCTCCTTGTTTTAATCAATCTACTTTGCCCTCACATACTAGCGCAAGGTGGTTCACAATACTTCATTGAAACGCTTCCGCTATTAGATCAGTCCTACTCAGAGTTCATCCCTGCAAAGATCCTAAGGGCTTTTCTCAGCCCAACATGGTATGAGAGCAGTCAGGGAGAATTCAACCTCTACTGAATTACCGACAACATCAACAGACATGGCTACACAAAAGGAAAGGAGCCCCTCCAACGGCTCTCAGGGTACTACTCCTACTCCACCTCCTGCCTCTGGCCTACAGACAGAGGAGGGCACGGCAACAAGACCCAGGGCAACATCCACCGAGACTCCTGCGAATCAACCTGCAGACTTCGACCAGAGCATGATGGAGAAATTCTTCTCCTTCATGTCCTTCTACGAGCAACACCAGCAATCGGCACCTGCGCAGTCACACAACAGCAACAACAACGGGGCAACTCCCATGAGTCTCGACGGCTCATCATACGCACGAGGAAATCAACAGCAGCAGCCTACCTTTGCTCCGTACGAGCGCGGGTCCATCAGCTTTATGCCACACCCGCAGCCTCCACCTGGACAAGAAAAGTCACTGGACGCATTACAAGTTCAGTCGCAGTTCGCGCATGTTCTGAAGATGCAGACATCAAGACCTTTCGATGGAAAGGATTTCTTCACCTGGTCGTTTGAATTCGAGTTAATGATGGAAGGCGCGCAGATACTTGGCTTCTTCGACGGGTCCCTGCCATACCCAACGAACGGCACACAGTATGAGAAGCAGCAGTACACCTATCAGTCGATGATGGCGTACACGATTCTACTGAGGAACATCACCCCAACTCAACAGCAGAATATACGGTCTTACCGGGGTTACGGCAACTCCGCGGAGCTCGCGTACAACCACTTGAAGAGCCTGTATCAAGCAACAGACAGCGTAAATCAAAGTCGGTTAATGGCGCAACTGACAACGGTCGAAATGAAACCAGGCGAGAAAGGAATGGCGTATATCAGCCGATGTCGCGAGTTGCGCGACAAGCTTCTTCGATGCGGGGGGTCGATTTCTGAAGACGCCTTCGTGACAGTCATCATTGGCGGCCTCGGTCCTCAATGGCGCGCCACAAAGGCCATTCTCCGAGCTCACGGAAGAATCTCCGAAGCAGCACTCTGCGCCGAAATCCATGCCGAACAACAAGACATGGACCTGCAAGAAGAACGACACAAGAAGAAGACATCAGCACCGGAATTTGCTTTCCACACTCAGCGACGCTACAACAACAACAAACAACAACAACCGAAGCCCGTACCTCCGTTCTGCCACATCTGCAAGACGTCGGGACACCCGCGCACGCACTGCCCGAATCGACAACAGTCAACGCCTTCACAGCGGCAGCTTCGACCTTCAAGCAATCAAGTTGCCTCAACACAAGCAAATCCTACGACCCAGATTAAAGCCTCAACGACTTCAACAGGACAACCTGCACAAGGAGCAAGGAACATCGTCAGTTGCATGGCAAAATTGACCGATTCCTGCATCACCGAGTCACCGCCACACTACTCACCGGAAGAACAACTCGACAACACCACACCTCGCCGCGAGTCATTTCAACTGAATCCAACGTACGCAGCCATCGCCCAGAGCGAGCCATCCGGGAAAGACACCTGGTTCTTGGACAGTTGCTGCGGACAACACATGTGCTCCTCAGGACGCTTCGTGCAGCAGGAATACCAACTCCAACGCGAAGTAGTCATCACCGTCGCCAACAACCAAAACCTGCGCACACGACGACAAGGAGTGGTTCAACTTCAGTCACGAGAAACAAACGTGATACTACAGATGCCAAAAGTTCTGATAGCAGAAGGACTTGGATATAACTTACTCAGCGTCAGCCAGCTGATGGCGAAGGGCATCCATCTTGAAGCAGACAGCACCACTCAAGAATTCAAGTTGTACCACGGGAGAGGAGGCCTTTACATCGGAAAGGCTGTCCTGAAAAATAATGTCTTCGTTCTTGATTTTGTTCCAGATCTCGGCACAGCAGACAGCGACGGCATCGTCACCTTCACTTCCTGGACCCACCCTCCAGACCTTGATCCAGACTTCAGTCCCGGCGGCTTCTGGTATTCTCACACCATCCCTGAGGCAGAAAGAACAAGGGCATTAGCAACAATTCAACACTCGGCAGCAGCAGAGACAACATCGGCAGCAGCAGAGACAACATCGGCAGCAGCAGAGACAACATCGGCAGCAGCAGAAACAACATCGGCAGCAGCAGAAACAACATCGGCAGCAGCAGAGACAACAGCAGCAGCAGCAGAAACCACATCGGCAGCAGCAGAGACATCAACGGCAGTAGCAGGAACGTCAACACCAATCGTTGGTCCTTCAACAACACCGCTCCCCGTCGACGACACACCACCGACACCCGCGCAACAACTACACCCAGCACCACGAGAAGTTCATCGAAGCGCCAACTTCACCGCCAGCTTCTACTCCAACTCCGACCTGTACCGACGATCACCCGGACATCGCGCCGACGAAAGCACCTGGCACGCAAGGATGGGACACCCAAGCAACACAGTATTAAACAATACGATAAGAGCAGGAGTACTCGACAAGGACTCACTACTACTGACCGATGGAAGAGAACTTCAACGAGTACGTGGAACGTGCTTCACCTGCCCTGAAGCTGACTTACGGCATCGACCGTTCGCGTCTCACCATACCCCAAGCGCACCAGCTTACACACCACTCGAGAAGGTGTACAGCGACATCCTGTACAACCGCGAGCCGGGACAGAACGCGTACAATTACACTATCACGTTCATCGACGCCGCGACACGTTACGTCTGGCACTTGAATCTTCCAAGCAAGGATATGGCGTTCGAAGCGTTCGTCGCCTGGCTCCCTGTAGCGGAAAGAGAATCGGGTGTCAAGCTAAAGATTTTCCAGTCAGATGGAGGAGGAGAATACACCTCACAAAGGTTCAAGCAGTACTTGGCTGAAAGGGGAATCAAGCGGCTCATCTCCCTTCCCTACGCTCATCAACAGCAAGGTGTAGCAGAGAGGATGAACAGGACTCTCCAGAACACCATGCAGAAACTGCTACGTGGCATGCGGCTACCCAACCACCAGTGGCCCGAAGCAGTGGACCACGCCGTCATGCTGCACAACTTGCTCTCGTCATCATCGCTCCCGAACAACGCATCACCGCACCTGCTGTGGACAGGAAAACTGGGCAGCACAAAAATGTTAAGGGTCTTCGGCTGCATGGTACAGTACCGGCCCCCATCTGCACGAGCCGGCCGATTCTCTCAACGCGCACAGTGGGGACTACACCTGGGCATCGAAAAGCATTACAACGCATGGAAATTTTTCGACGTCGAGACAAAAGAAACAGTGGCAGCACGTGATGTCATTTTCTACGAAAGACTCACACTGCCGACGTACCTTGCCAACCTGGACGAAAACCGAGACCTCACAGGTGGCTTTTGTGGAGACCGAGCCTTCGCTTCGGCAGAAGACGAAGCTGACTGGGACGAGCAGAACGTGGAAGGAGCCTCGGAAGAAGCCGGACCCCTCCCCTACTGCTCCGTTGACGTGCCAATGGACGACGAAAACCCACGCGAAAGTATCAACGCCGAAACATACTACCACTTCGCTGACAACGGTTACGTTACACCTGCACAAGTCAAGACCGACGAAGCAGAACGCGTAGGACCCAACTTCGTACCTGATCCAGAAGCGGGAGACGAAGCAGTTTATCCCGCGGACATGTCACTCCCCCGCTACACACAGAGTGGACTCCAGATACTCGGGCTCGTCACCGCAGTCCACGGTACGGCCATCCCTAAGAAGCCTGCCACAGTTCAGCAGGCTCTGGGGGGGGAGCATAAGGAAAAATGGCGCGAAGCCATGGACAGGGAATTAAAGGCACTAGAGGAGTGCAACACTTGGAAAGTCGTTCCCATCAGTGTGGCGCGGAACAAAACGATTCTCACCGGAAAGTGGGTTTTCCGAGTGAAAACAAAAGCAGACGGCACCATCGACAAATTCAAAGCACGCTGGGTCGTACGTGGCTTCGACCAAGAACACGGACGCGACTTCACCGAGACATTCGCTCCGGTCAGCCGACATACCTCACTGCGAATTCTCCTCGCGATCGCCGCCATGAAGAAAAAGAAGTTGCGACAAATCGACGTCGCAAACGCATTTCTCTACGCACCTGTCGATGCAGAAATCTTCGTCGAGTTACCGCACGGCTCCAATGGAGAGCCGAATCAAGTCTGTCAGCTGCTGAAGTCGCTCTACGGCATCAAGCAAGCTCCTCGGCTATGGCAACAATACCTGCACGCTCGCCTCATTCGCATCGGCTTCAAACAACTACCGCATGATCAGGGGATGTACCGGCTCACGAAGAACACTGACTACATCCTGTTAATCGTCTACGTAGACGATCTACTTTACATCGGCTCGACCGACGGCATCACAACCTGGTTCGAAGGGGAGCTGCAGAAAGACCTCACGCTTACGGTCTCAACTACCGTCACACAGTATCTCGGTCTCAACATCCGAGAAGAGGTAGACGCGATCTACCTCAGTGCCGCGAAATACGCCGACACCATCGCCAAGCGCTTCGCACTCACACCGACCGCCATCTCCACACCGTACCGCTACACGACAGGAAACAACAAGGGAAGCTCCGCTCTACTTAAGCCCGCCGGCATACGCGACTACCAAAGGAAACAGGGCTGCGTCCTTTTCGCAGCTGTCACCTGCCGCCCGGATCTATCGTATTCTGCAAGTCAGCTCGCCACCTACCTCAAGAAGCCTGAAGCAGAACAACTGGCGGAGCTCGACCGCGCTCTTCACTACCTCGTCAGCACCCCGACGATCGGCCTAACTTACTACAAGAACGCAACTACACCGCCCAAGTTAATCGGCTACGTTGACACCGATCACGCTGGCGACTCCGACAACAGGCGTTCTCGCACCGGCTACATCTACCGCCTCGAACCTATCGGACCTATCTCTTGGCAGTCAAGCAAGCAGGAATTAATCGCCCTCTCGTCAGCTGAAGCAGAATATATTGCACTCTGTTCAGCCACCAAAGAAGGACTTTACCTTCGCGAACTGCTGGAAGAAGCGAAACTGGCTCAGTTACCCAGCTTCACTCTGTTCTGCGACAACCAGTCGGCAATTCGCATTGCCAACAAGAACGGCTTCGCGAACAGGACGAAACACATCGCCCTACGATATTTCTTCGTAAAGGACGAGATCGAGAAAGGGAGGCTCGAGCTGTCATACTGCCCCACGTCCGAAATGGCAGCTGACTACTTGACCAAGAAGCTCGGAAAGCAGAAGTTCGAGTACTGCATGCTGCTGACTGGACAGAGCCACGTCACCAGCAGCGACAGTCCAAAAGCGAAGGGGAGTGTTGGAAACAATCAGTCTTAAGCACCTCTGTCGTGTCGAAACACCAAGACACAAGTGAAGCAAAGCATATCGAGACACCAGCGAGTCAACCCTCGGAGGTTGAAGTAACTGCTGGAGGTTACGCGAAAGTCAAAGGTCAGCGACCTTTGACCTGACAAATACAGCGCGACAGCAAGGACACACAACTGACTCACTACAGAGCAGTTGCCCGAGTCGTCACTGTATCGAACCGCAACAGCAACAGTAAAACAGTTATTACTGTATCCTTTCATATTCCTTGTACTCTTATATAATCTTGTATCTCCTTGTTTTAATCAATCTACTTTGCCCTCACATACTAGCGCAAGGTGGTTCACAATACCTCATTGAAACGCTTCCGCTATTATATCAGTCCTTCTCAGAGTTCATCCCTGCAAAGATCCTAAGGGCTTTTCTCAGCCCAACAATTTGTTGCAGCGGAAGCATTTGAACTCAGATTGGAGGGGAATATAGATGACTGGGGTAACAAAAGCATGCAGATATCCTATTTCTATACGAATACAAAGGGAGAACGAAACGTCCTAGCTAGCCATGTACTCCAAGGGGTACATTCCGTAATTACGGCGAAATTTAAGAGTGCGGTGTGGGAACTCATCTCAAACATGTTCCCACAATTTTCACTTCGAATGTTTCTGCCTGCATTGGTCTTGGTCTGTCGGTCGCTGATGTCGCTTCGGTTCTTCTGACTCCTCGTCTTCGTACTCGGTAAGATCTGCTCATGTAGTGTATAAGAATGTTAACTCATTATGTGCATATCTCAATACCCCCCTTCATTCCTGGGCGTGTCGGGAGATGACTCGCTTGTCCACTCCGGTGAGGTTCTAGTAGTGCTCGTACTGCTGACGTGATAGTCACTCGGTGAGAAAGGCAGTTGCCATCTCGGAGGTTGGGCAGTATGTGAGGTCGACTTTCCCTTGATAAAAAAGTATCGCAGCGCGATGTGCTTTGTTCGATTGACGAAGTCAGGCTTGTTCGCAATTCTGATCGCGCTCTGGTTGTCGCAGTGGAGGCGAAGGTTGGGCGAAGTTGGAATTTTTGCCTCCTGCAGGAGCTCTTGCAAATAGAGTCCTTCGCGTACTGCAGAAGTTGCGGCAATGTACTCTGCTTTGGATGACGACAAGGCAACCAGCTTCTGCATTTGCGAGTTCCAGGAAATTGGGCCCATGGGTTCCAAGCGGAAGACAGAGCTGGTTCGTGACCGTCGATTGGCTGGGTTAGCGGCGTGATCTGCTTCCACGTAGCTGTTGAGGTTGAAGGACGTTGTTTTCAGCGTGGAGTAGGAGAGGCTGATGTCAGGCGTGGAGATGAAGTACTGTAGGGCGCGCTCCAGGTCCAGGTGGTTCTCTGCTACTGGCTTGCGTAAGCACTGTGCCAGTTGGCTGGCAATGTACGAAAGGTCGGGTCGGCAGGTGATAGAGGCAAACAGCAGACACCCTAGCTGCCGCTGATAAAGTTGGAGTCTTACGGGCGACAGGGGTTTGTTGTCCAGTTTGTAGTTAGCTCTGGGTGTGCGATAGGGGGTTGAGAGTGGTGCGGGTAAAATTTTGAGGTGTTCACCCACCTGCTCCGCATACTTGAAAGCTGACAGATAATTGCGTCTAGCACGTAGGTGATGTTCAGACCCAAAAATTGCGTGACCTTGTGGTTGATGGTAATCAAGACGTTGCGCCAGGTTCTGCTCGAACTGGTTAAAAAGTATGTTGCTAGTGCCGGTGTACAGTAGGTGGTCGACGTTGTTGCGCTCTGGTTGTCACAGCAGAGGCGAAAGGTGAGCGAAGTTGGAATTTTTGCCTACTGCAGGAGCTCTTGCAAATAGAGTCCTTCGCAAACTGTAGTAGTTGCGGCGATGTACTTTGCTTCGGTTGACGACAGGGCAACCAGCTCCAGCTTTTGCGAGTTCCAGGATATTGGGCCCGTAGGTTCTAGGCGGAAGACGAAGCCGGTTCGTGATCGTCGATTGGCAGGTTTAGCAACGTGATTTGCGTCTATGTAACTAAAGATTGAAGGACGTTGTTTTCAGCGTGGAGTAGGAGAGGCCAATGTCAGGTGCGGAGATGAAGTACTGTAGGGCGCGCTCCAGGTCTAGCTGGTTCTCCGCAACTGGCTTGCGTGAGTACCATGCCAATTGTCTGGCTATGTACGAAAGGTCAGGTCGGTAGGTGACAGAGGCGAACAGCAGGCACCCCAGCTGTTGCTGATAAAGTTGGAGTCCTGCGGGCGATAGGGGTTTGTTGTCCAGCTGTAGTTAGTGCTGGGTGTGCGTCCGCCTAGCTGCTCCGCATTCTTAGAAGCTGACAGATGAATTGCGCCTGGCACGTAGGTGATGTCCAGACCTAAAAATTGCGTGACCTGGTGATTGATGATAATGTCAACACGCTGCGCCAGATTCTGCTCAAACTGGTTAAGAAGCGTGTTGCTAGCGCCGGTGTACAGTAGGTCGTCGACGTAAACTGTGAGCAGGATGTTGTCACCGTTCAAGTGGAGGCGGTACATTCCTGGGTCGTGCGGCAGCTGCTTGAAGCCGATCTCGAGAAGTGTTTTGTGCTGCTGCCAGAGTCGAGGCGCTTGTTTAATCTTGTATAGCGACTTTTCAGGTGGCAGACCCTTGGGTCTTCTTCCCCGTAGGTGTGAGGCTGCTCCACGAAGATGGTCGCATCGACCAACGTGTACAAGAACGCGTTCTTTACGTGGATATGCCGTGGTGGTAGGTGCTTAGCGGCGGCGATGGCGAGTAGAATTTGTACATAGGTGTGGCAACTCACGGGGGAAAATTTATGGACGAAGTCAATGCTGTGGCGCTGGTTGTATTCGTGTACAACCCATCTTGCCTTGAAGTGCTTGATACTTCCATCAGCGGCTGTTTTTTGGCAGAACACCCAAACTTCTGCTCAGCACCCTCCTCCCATTTACTACTGCATAATTGACTAGGACCCAGGTGTCGCGTGACTCCAACACTCTCAGCTCCGCGTCCATGGCGGCACGCCACTCCTCGGCATGTGGTCCCGTAAGGGCTTCTCTTGGGTTCTTGCCAGCGATAGGTCCTGGATCGTGGACGTCGCTGCCATCATCCTCGTCGTCATCGCACGGTCGAGGGGGTACGCCGAGAGGTCACGGTCGAGAGCTGCTATTGGCGTAATCTGGTGAGGCGAAGCTCCTGCCGCTGTTGGCGTAAGCTGGTGTTGCGCCTGCTTGCTGATCCGCAAGCCAGGTGTTGAGGGTGAGGCGTTCGTAGAAGAGGATGTCTCGCGCATGAATCATCTTGTTGGTGTTGATGTCTAGGATTAGCCAGCTCTTGTACTCATAGTTAAGCCCCATACGAATTCCCCAGTCGCGAGGTAAGTGAATTTGACGATTGAAGCAAGATGCGGATCTGTATTGCACCAAGAAGCCCCATACCCTCAGCATGGAGGTATCTCCCCTTTTCCTGGTCCATTTCATGTGAGGCGAAAGGTACCTTCCGTTGGCTGTGCTGGACAGGAGGTTGTGAAGTCGTACGTCATGGTTCATGGCGTACGACCAATATTTGGGGAAGGCTGGACTGCTTCTGGAGCGCGTGAACTTTCGTCATGAGAGTGCGGTTAACCTGCTCAGCGATATCTTGCTGCTGGTGAGCGTAGGGGAGTGAAATGTGGTGCATAATCATTTTCTCCATGAGGAAAGTTTGCAGCTCGTTGCTTCGGAATTCCTTTGCGCCATCTGCCTATCACATTTTCAGATTCTTTCTTCATTACCGCTGCACGTGAGCAAGCCAGACCCGAAAAACTTCAGGTGCTTTCAAGCTACCGTCGACGTTCGTGACCCAGACATAGCACAAGTTGGCATCTTCAAAGGTGATGGTGTAATTCTCATCATTGACTCCTCCATGGTGTACCACAATGAAGTCGCTGTAAACTTTTGTGTAAGGCAGACAGTGCAGATCTAGGGCTGTGAGGTCCTTCGTGGCTCAGTACTGTCGGGGCGGAGCAGTGCTCCAAGCAAAAAGACTTTTGCGGTGAGGCAGTTGCTGAAGGTCTGGTGCGAGGGGTGGCCGAGCCGCTGGTGCCAGAGGCGTCTGCGCGGACTCTTAGGTGCGTAGGTATCTTGCGAGATGTGCGGCTGCCTCTGCTGCTGTATCATGGAGGATGCAGAGCACGGGTCCTTCTTCTTCTCTTGGTTCAACTTCTTCTTCCTCCTCTGATTCTGTTTGTGTTTGCCGTCGTTTGCGGCTGGTTGAGCAGGTGGTGAAGAGGTTCTCGCATCGCCATTCTGCAATGCTTAAAGGTATTTCTCCATAGTTGTCAGTCGTTGAAACAGTTGCTCGATTCCGACATTGCGGATCGTAGTTGTCGCCACGGCTGTTGCAACAGGGTTGGGTTAGCCTTCAGCATTTAGATTGGCTTGGCCTCTGGATCCTCTGGCCATCTTGCTTCGGGACCGTATGTCGCTCACAACTTCGGTCTTGCGAAGTTTACGGTAGTGATGCAAAGAATCCCTTAGTAGCTCCCATACCATGTTACAATCCTAAATAGGACTTAGCCAGGGATAGTCTCAGGGTTGATCGCATGTGAGAGCTTACAACAGAAGTGTTTGAATCCATATTAGAGTGAATGTAATGACTGAGATTATAAAAAGATGCATACATCGTGTTTGTATAGGAATACAATGGGAAAACGAAACGTCAAAGCTAGTCATGTACTCAGAGGGGTACATTCCATTATTACAGCGAATTCAAAGCGTGCGGCGCGGGAACCCGTTTCAAACCTGTTCCCGCTAATTTCACTTCAAATGAATTTGCCTGCATCGGTCTTGATCTGACGGTTGCTGGTGTCGCTTCGGTTCTTCTAACTCCTCGACATCACGGTAAGATCTGCTCCTGTAGCGGACTGGAATGTTTACTCAGAGATTTATAGCTCAAGAGAAAGTAACAAGTGCCGGCATGAGATTTGTTGAAGCGAAGGCCAACAGTCAAAATTGGTAGGTGGAGACGGTAACTCGTACAATCTGAATAGGATTGTGGGATTGATTGCAGGGGTGTAGCATTAGAAGTGGATGTGATTGGTGGGAACCGTGTTAGTAGAAGACGATTTCAATCTCAATAGACATGACTATAATAGTGAGGTACAAGGGTTTGTATATGAATACAATGGAATACAAAAGGTTATAGCTATGCATGCACTCTGAGAGGGTGTATTCCTCCGTGGGCTAATATAGATTGAGCAAACTGTACAGTCCGATAACTGATTGTGTACGAAACTAGAAAGAAGAATCTGTGAACAGAAGGGAATATACAGGGGAATGTAAGTGCGAATCCTAGACCTTATCCACACACCTAGCCTACAATAACACATAATTGACACAACCCTATACGCTAGGTGTGGGATAGTCGCTAGAGAGAGTAAAGGAAACTCAGGGTGGTATCACTTGTCCATTCACCAAGCAAGCAGTCACAAGACCAATCAGCAAGGAACAACAAGCAAGAGATGCAACTCAGAGCGGTAGAACCAGCCTCTAAGACATATGATCACAATGTGTCACCCTATAATGGTAGCTGGACTGTGCAGGAGGCCACGGGGTTGTACAAGATGATTGTACCGTTGCTTGCGTTCTTCCTGCGTGTTGTGTTCATAGGGAATTTTGGCAAGATTTTCACTAAGAAAAGAGAACAAGATTGGACACAATGGCATGACAAAGTCGATATACGAAGAACACAACGCACCTAGCAACCTAGCAAGTCGACCTCCAGCACAGCACAAGGCGGCTAGCCAACGCTGCAGCAAGGTGTCAGAAACTAAGGAATTAGAATGGTGTTGGATTATCAAGGAAGTGATACATAAGCTAACCCTAATGTGTTATACTCACTATGATCTACCTTGCTAAGCTGATAACAAGCATAAACATTGTTTGACACACCCCCATAGGTTAAATGAGGGACAGTAAGAACCACTAATGGTCACAAGACTAGTCAACAGAGGTAGCAAAGCAAAACAAAGCAAAGCTGGATCTCAAGATCACCACGCAGTCCGAGCACAAGCAAGCGGCCACAAGGCCAGTTCACATACAGAGTCATAATAGCAATGGCAGTACACTGATCACAACCTAGCAACTGAAAAAATGCAGGTATACAGATATATAGCAATGTACAACAAGAGCAAAGCTAGATTAAGAGACAAGAAAGTGAGGCAGAGTGGGCACCAGCCCAAGAGCAGTGCAAAAACGTTGATGATCACAAGACCCGAGGGCCTTGGTGAAGATATCAGCAGTGTTGGCCTGTGAGGCCATGTAAGCAAGGCGAAGCCGACTATGATGCTGCACCTCTCGTGCGAGAAAGTATCGAAAAGCAATGTGCTTCGTTCTGTGCTTCGGCCTCTGCTCTTGACACAAGGAAATCATGGCCTTGTTGTCGACGTACGGAACTGGAGGAAAACGAGGCCGCTCGCCCAAGTCAGTCAGCAAGTAGGTCAGCCAGCGTAACTCCTGTGCAGCCATAGCCCCAGCGTAGATCTCTGCCTCACAGCTGGAAGATGAGAAGGTGGACCTCCAGGAGACAGAACTAGCGCCAAGACTGAAAGTGTAACCCAGTGACAAGTGCTGGGTCTCTTGGTCGTCGGCCCAAGAAGTGCCTAAGTGTCCAGCGAGAACAACTCAACCCCGTCCTCCAAACACAACCCCATACCTGACGTACTGCACAAGTAACGTAGTACCCTCTGCACAGCCTGGTAGTGCTCAGGGCGGTATCTCGCGGGCACAACGAAGCCCGCCAGGGTGCTGAGAGGGTACGCAAGGTCAGGACGAGTGCTGGTCATCAGGTACATGAAGCAGCGCACAAGCTCTGGACATGGACCGCTCGGCTCTACGGACTCGTCCAAATGTGGAACTGAGAGCGAGTGGCTGGTAGGCAGAGGAGTGTGCTATGGCGAGGAGAACTGAAATATGAAGTGCTGAAGGACCTGCAGCACTATTTGTGACTGAGTCAGAGTGATGGTGCACGCTGCTCTGTCCCGGGTGATTTGCAAGCCAAGATAGCTGCCCAGCGCACTTGGTCAGTACATGTGTGTCTCTTCTGCAGTTCCGTTTTCACAAGGGTCAGTGCCTCAGTGTTAGTAGTAGCAAAGACCAAGGCGTCGGCGTACATTAGGACTTAGAATGGTGGCAGAGAAGAGTCAGTGCGTAGGAACAACGACAGGTCAGCGGTCGATGGAGCAAACCCAAGAGCCTCAAGTGTCTATTTGAATATGAGAATGAATAACAATGAACAAAACAGGAAAGATATATGCAAGGCTAACCCTAACCCTAGCACAACGGAATACACCTAGTCTAGAACTAACATAACTATAGAAATATAGTTTGACACACCCCCATAGTCTAGGTGACGGTAGTCCTGTGGAGAGCGACATACAACCCAAGAGCAAGGGTCACAGGACCAGTCAGCAAGAACAAGCAACGGTCACAAGACCAGATCACAAGAACAAAACAACTCTCGGGGTGGATCTCAAGATCACCACACAGTCCGAGAACAAGCAAGGGGCCACAAGGCGGCAATCCACATGCAAGTATATAGCAGAGATATGAGATGCAAGAGTTCAAACATGCATGACAAGCATCTCTACAGAAGGAAAGGGCCACAAGGCCTGTCAACATGCACAGATATAGGATATATAGTGAGATGCAAGAGTACAAGACAATTTATCTCTACACAAGCAAGTGAGGGCCTATAGACACAAGGCCTAGCTGGGTGCAGAAGCGCTGGTGGGCACAAGGCGGCAACGCCTTGATGAAGATATCTGCAGTGTTGGCCTCAGAGACCACACGTACCACGCGGGCCTGGCCACGCTCCTGAAACTCGCGCAGAAGGAAGTAACGAAGCTGGATGTGCTTCGCCTTCCCAACCAGTCGGGGCTCCTTGCACAACAGGACAGCAGACCTGTTGTCGGCGAACAAGACTGGGGGAGAGCGAGGCCGCTCACCAAGGTTGATGAGGAGGAAAGACAACCAGCGAAGCTCCTGGGCAGCCATGGCCGCAGCGTACACCTCAGCCTCACCGCTGGATCTAGAGACGGACGACGCCCGAGTCGACCTCCACGAAACAGCTCCGGTCGCAAGACTGAAGCAGTAACCCTGTGTAGACCGTAGCGACTCTGCGTCGTCGGCCCACGACGAGTCCGAGTAACCTGTAAGTGTAACTGGCTGCTTCCCTCCAAGGACAAGTCCCATGCCTGATGTACTTGCCACATACTTCGCCACCCTCTTAGCAGCATACCAGTGGGAAGGTCAGTGTCTCCTCGGCGCAACAAAGCGCACAAGGACGCTAAGAGGGTAAGCTAGGTCTGGGCGAGTACAGGTCATCAGGTACATGAGACAACCCACCAGCTCAGGATATGGACCGCTGGACTCAAATGGCTCGTCCGAAGGTGGAGCCATGAGCCCATGATCCACAGTAAGAAGGGTGGGCTGTACCTTGGAGAACGGGAAGCGAAACCGCGTGAGGATCTGCTCGACCATATGCGACTGCGTCAGCGTAATGGTGCGAGCTGCCCTGTCCCTGGTGATCTGCAGGCCAAGGTAGCGCTGCTGCTCTCCAAGGTCAGTGCAAGTGTGTCTCCTCTGCAGTTCCTCCTTCACGGAGGCCAGTGCGCGTCGGTCGGGAGTGGCAAAGACCAGGTCGTCAACGTAGACCAAAACAAAGAACGGGGTCGAGCCACGGCGGACGAACAGCAACGGGTCGGCAGAGGACGGAAAGAAGTCAAGCGCTGCAAGAGTCGTACATAGCATGTCGTGCCACTCGCGGGGAGCCTGGCGCAGGCCGTAGACCGGTCGACGCAGCTGCCACTGGGTCCCAGGAAGGAAAGAGCCAGTGAAGCCAGGCGAACGACGCAGCCAGATCTGCTCGTGCAGGCTCCCCTGAAGGAACGCAGTGGAAAAGTCTTAGGAGTGCAACTCGTAGTCGCGCTGTGCTGCAATATGCAGCAACACCCGAAGAGTGGTCATCTTCGGGGTGGGAGCGAAGGTCTGAAAGAAGTCTACCCCCTCTCGCTGACTGAAGCCTCTCGCCACGTATCGCGCCTTGAACACGGGTGGTGCTCCAGGCGGCCGCTTCATCTTGTAGAGCCACATGCCACTAACAACGTTCGCCCCAGGTGGTGGGACGGCGTCGACGTAGGTGCCTGTGGACCTATAAGATGCCATCTCTGCCTCCTTAGCTGCTATCCAGTACGAAGCCCAGGGTCCCGAGACCGCCTCAGCGTGATTGCGAGGGATCGGGATGTCAAGGGCGTCTGGATCCCCCTCAGGGGCAAGCAGCATGGCGCAGAGATGAGAAACAGCGGCCGCTAGGAAACCAAGCTCGAACTGCCTGTCCTCGAGGACCTCAAGGGGAAAAACAGGAGCATCCCCAGAGACCGGAGAACGAGCAGGTCCACTCACCAAGTGAGCGGCGTAGTCAAGGCGGTGGGAAGAGGCAAAGCCAGCGACAGTGGTAACAAGTGCCGAGACAGACGACAAAGGTGCAGTCGGGTGCGTGACCAACGTGGACAAAACACGAGAGACGACAGGACGAGAGGCACGGAGGTAGTCGGACAATGGGTCGTGAAACACAGTGAGGGACGACTCAGGAGGCTGTGGAAGGACAGGAGGAGGTGGAACACGAGAGCGAAGAACAAGGTGAAACGGGCCGTCGGCACGGTAACGGGACCGGCGAGGCTCTGGAGACACAGCACGACTGAGGGGAGAACGACGAGTCCACTGGGACGTCGAAAGGGACTCGACAGGGGGAACAGGGGGGGACGGTAGGGGACCACAAACAAAGCGTGCAGGTGCTGAGTCGGGCAGGTCTCTAAGTCGCTGCTGCTCCGCCTCCTCTGGCGACTGCTGCTGCGGCATCTGCCCCCCCTGCTGCTCCCGTGGCTCCTCCTCTACTCTGTCCTGCTGTGGCTGCAACAACACCTGCTGCTGCGGCCGGGACTCCTGCTCTACCCTCTTCTGCTGTGGCTGCAACTGCACCTGCTGCGGCAGTCGCAACTCCTCCTCTACTCTCGCCTGACGCTCCGACTGAGACTGCTGCTACTGCTGGTGCTGGTGCTGCTGCTGCTGCTGCCGTGACTCCTCCTCTACTCTCTCCTGACGCTCCGACTGAGACTGCTGCTGCTGCTGCTGCTGGTGCTGCTGGTGCTGCTGCTGCTACTGCTGCTACTACTGCTGCTGCTGCCGTGACTCCTCTACCCTCTCCTGACGCTCCGACTGAGACTGCTGCTGTAGCCGTGACTCCTCCTCTACTCTCTCCTGACACTCCGACTGAGACTGCTGCTGCTGCAGCTGCTGCGACTCCTCCTCTACTCTCTCCTGACGCTCCGACAGAGACTGCTCCTGCTGCTGCTGCTGCCGTGACTCCTCCTCTACTCTCTCCTGACGCTCCGACTGAGACTTCTGCTGCCGTGCCCTCTCAAACCGCTCCCGCTCCTCCCGCTCCAACCTGTCTAAACGCTGCACTCGGGTCAGGAAACGTACAATGCGCGGCGTAGGCGTTGCAGTGCTCGTGTCTCCGGCTCCAGTACCCCCAGAACCAGAACCTCCACCGACAACACCCCCAGGGACTCCAGTGCCTCCTACAGGAACACCCCCAGGCTCCGCAGCGACCGGCCGCGGAGGCAAACGAGGAGGGAACTGCGGAACAGACGGGAAGCCAGGTGGTGAGGTGGGGCGAGGCCGCTGAGTCGAGACAGCTGTGTCCTCCTCAGGAGTGGTCTCCACTCTCACACCCCCTGCACCCCCAGAGCTGGCACGACGGGCTCCAGCAGCCCCAGTACCCTCACCCTCCGCAACTGCACCTCCAGCACCCCCAGACATGACAGGGACTGGACGCTGTGGGGGGGAAGGCTGCGGAGTGACGTGCGACACACCTGACGGGGCAGGACGCGAAGGGGGTGGGGCTACCGGGGCGACTTGGGGGGGCTCAAGGGTGAGGAACAGCGGGGGGGAAAAGGCCTTAGAACCTCGGTGGGGGCGACTCCTGTAGTAACTGACCGACTCATCGAAAGTGACGTCCTGAGAGGCAAAGAACTGGTAGGTGACTGGGTCGTAGAACGCCCAGCCTGAGGCGTCGAGTGGGAAGCCAAGAAAGACGCAGACACGGGTGCGCGCAGATAACTTGTTCGCGCCAGGGGCGCGAACGTGAGCCAGACAACCCCAGACGTGGTAGTCAACTGCTACGCCCGGAAAACCTGTCCAAAGGAAGATCGGCGTCATCCGTCGTCGTGCGTCACTAGGCTACAGGTTCAGCTGGTGCGCGGCGTAGCGGACTGCCTGAGGCCACAAGAACTGGGGGGCACCGGCATGGCACATGGAGGTCCGGGCAACCTCCATGACCAGGCCGATGCGTCGCTCGGCTACCCCGTTCTGCTGCGGCGAGTCAGGTAGCGTGTAAGACTGGATGATCCCCCAACCCTGACAGAACGTCTCCAGGCGAGTGGAAGAAAACTCACCACCACGGTCCGAGTGTAGGCGGAGCCCACACAGGCCCTGGACGCCACCCCTCGCTAGTAGCCACGGCTCAAGGACAGTAGGCACGTCGGCCTTCCGTCGCAAGGGGAAAGCCGTGGTGTAGCGGGAGTAGTCATCCACCACAATCAGGAAGTAGCGCTCCTGACGTGGGCCACGGACCGGGGAGGGGCCCCAGACGTCCAAGTGCAGGGTCTGTAAGGGAGCCGTGGTGGGGGGGGAACGAGGAGGAGTGAGGGGCAGCGCGCTGTCGACCCTCGACGCAGGGAGTGCACGGCGGCGCAGGCGAGCGAGGAAGCGGGGCAAGCGACTCTGGGAGACCTGAGACCAAACGGTGACGTACCATCCTACTGAGATGTGGGAACGACGGGTGACCGAGACGGTGGTCCCAGAGGACCGACGGGTGGGTGAGTGACCGACAATCGCACGACACAGCAGCTACCTGACCTGACCTGACCTGACCTGACCCAGTGTGGTGTGAGTACAGACCAGAGCCCGGCTCCCTGTAGAAAGCGGCTAGAGGCGCCCCAGTGGCACCAACTGTGCAGGAGGCAACAAGGTCGTGCAGTGGGAAAGTGGTGAAAACTCCGAGGTCGTGGAGGTGACTGACATCCACCAGGTTCCTAGAGAACGAGGGGGTGTAGTAACTCGTGAGAAACCCAGAGGGAGCCGCTGGACACGGAAGAGTGGTGGTGCTCTCGGCAACTACAGATCCTACGAAGGGGTCAGCCAAGGCGACAGTGACTGGAGTGTGTAGTGGCGTGAGGTCGGTGCAGTCGCGAACGAAACAGCTGGACGCTCCAGAGTCTAGGGTGAAAGAAAGCCATGCAGTCGGTGAGGTCGCACCCGAGCCAGCGACAAAGGCTGGTACTAGTCTAGTGGTGGCTGCAGCTCCCACACTAAGAACCTCTGAGGCGCCTGGACTGGAAACTACACACACACCAAGACTGGAAACACAAGGCTCAATAGCAGTTGCAGCTCCCACGTACCGGTGTGTGTACTGGCCGGGTCCGTCAGGGCCCCGCTGTGGAGGTTGCTGCAGGTGCTGCAGCTGAACCTGCCACTGCTGCAGCTGCGGCCACCTGTGCTGCTGCCGCTGCCACTGCTGCTGCTGAGACCACTGCTGTGGCTGCGGTTGTCGCCACATCGACATGGCACGCTAGTACGGGGGTAGGGGTCAGTCGAGGCGGCAGTACTAATGGTTGGCTGGCCTAGGCTGATGCTGGCGCGACGGAAAGTGGCCTAAGCTGCTGCTGGTGATACTGGTGGCAGTCTAGGCTGCTGCTAGTGCGCTGGTGGCAGTGGAAGCTGCTGCTGGTGCTACTGGTGGCAGCCTATACTGCTGATGGTAGTCTAGTGCGGTGGGCAATGGTTAGGTGGGGTTGAGAGCGGTAGGGAACGGTGTTGGACGGTCAGGTGGTGCTAGGAGTGGCCTGGTGCGGTGGAATGCGGTTGAGTGCGGTTCTGGTGCTTGTGGGATGGGGTCAGTGCGGTTGGGAGTGGTGAAGAACGGTCTAAGGCGGTGGGGGAAAACGGGTGGGTTGTCAACGGGTGTAACGAGCGCACGGGTGGTTGCTGTTGTTGCTAGCAGTTGCAGGTGCCAGCTAGAGCGGTGAAGGGCGGTTGAGACAGGTTGAGTGAGGTGGGGAGCGGTATCTCGCAGTTAGGAGTGGTTTAATGCAGTGAAGGGCGGTTTCTTACGGCTGGGAGTTGTCTAGTGCAGTTGAGAGGCGGTTTAGGGTAAGTTTGGGCGGGCAGGACGGGCGGCAGCGGGCGGCTAAGGGGTGGGGCGGTCGTACGTTGTGGCCGCGGGGCCAGCTAGGCGCGGGCCACGGGGCCGTCGAGCAAGGGCCTTGGGGCCCGCTGCTGAAGGCCGCGGGGCCAGCTAACACGTCGGCCGCGGGGCCTGCGTTCTAAGGTCGCGAACGAGAGAAAAAATAAAGCGGACGAGGAGGGGGGGGGGGGGGGGGGGGGGTCGAACGGGTGACGGCGGTCGTACGTTCGGCCGCGGGGCCAGCTAAGTGCAGGCCACGGGGCCATGGAGCAAAGGCCGCGAGGCCCGCTACTGAAGGCCGCGGGGCCTGCATTCTACGGTCGCGCTCGAGAAAAAACGGACGGGAGGGGGGGGGGGGGTCGAACGGGCGACGGCGGGAACGCAACGGGCTATGGGCGACGGGCGACGGTCGACGTGCGACGAACGACGGGTGATGCGCTACGAGGCGCGCGCTATGACGAGGCGCGCGTTAGTACGAGGTGCGCGGGTGGTGGGCCCATGACTATCGAGTGAAATTTCGCCTAGGAAAAATCGCCTAGGGAGAAATCGCCTAGGGGAAAAATCGCCTAGGGGGAACCTAGCTCTATACCATGTTTGAATATGAGAATGAATAACAATGAACAAAACCGGAAAGATATATGCAAGGCTAACCCTAACCCTAGCACAACGGAATACACCTAGACTAGAACTAACATAACTATAGAAATATAGTTTGACAGTGTCGTCCTAAGTGTGTCATGCCACTCGCGGGGCGCCTGGCAGAGACCGGAGACTAGCCGGTGGAGACTCTACTAAGTACACTCAAGAAACGACCCAGTGAAGCCAGGTGGGCGGCGCAACCAGATCTCCTCGTGAATACTGCCCTGCAAGAAAGATGTCGAGAAGTTGAAAGAGTGCAGCTCGTACTCACGCTGCGCGGCAACATATAGCAAAACCTGGAGATTTCTCATCTTCGAGGTGGGGGAGAAGGTCTGGAAGAAGTCGACCCGCTGTCGCTGCCTGAAGCCCCGTGCAACGTAACGCACCTTGCAGGCATGCAGAAGAACCTGGCGGCCGCTTCACCCTGAAAATCCACATGCCATTGACTATCTTCGCCCCGGGAGGTAGAAATGCATCAACGTAAGTGCCCTTGGACTTCCAGGATGCCATCTCTGCGTCCATGGCTGTCTGCCACTGAGAGGAGTAATGACCTAAGATCGCCTCTGCATGAGTCCGTGGGATTGGGATGTCTAGTGCATACGGGTCTCCCTCAGGAGCAAGCAGTATGGGAGCGAGATGAGGTATAGTAGTTGCAAATCGAGCTCAATCTGCCTATTCTCAAAGACATCCGAGCCAAGGGCAAGCTTACCCCTGACGGACGGAGGACAGCCCAGACTAAAAAACTAGAATCGTACTGTAGTCAATGCAGCAGATAGCTGCAAAGTCAACAAGCTCAGCGACAATGGCAGACGCAACAGAAGACGAAAGCGTAGGGTCAATGACAAGCGTGGTGAGAAGACGAGTGACAGTCAGACTGGCAGCACGAGCAAGGTCTCAGGGTCAGCAATGTCAGGAAGAGAAGACGCAGGAGGCGACATAAGGACAAAACGCTGTGGAATAGAGGAAGCACGAAGTACCATAGTGTGATTGCCGGGGATAGGTGGAGGGCGAGCACGAGGAGCACGATGAGTACAATCAGGCGTGACGAGACGAGACGCAGGCTCTCTACTCTCTGTCAGAGACTCGGTCACCTTAGTGTAAGGAGAAGGAGTAGGCAGCGGGGAGTTAGGCGGTAAAAGTGTCTGAGACAAGTCTGGCGGTGGACATGGGAGAGGAGGAGTAATACCAATGGAAGACGGAAGGCTGAGCACCTGGTGAAGCGCCGAGCTAGGTGGTGGCAGCGACGTCTGCAGGTGCAGAACCTCTAACACCAGAACGCTCGCTGCTGCAGCGGCTGTGTGGCATCCCCAGCACCAGAACCCCTAGCTCGAGAACCTCCAGCACCAGAACCTCTAGTCCTAGCACCTCCAGCACCAGAACTTCCAGCTCCAGTAACTCCAGCACTAGGAGCTTTAGTAACTCCAGCACTAGGAGCTCCAGCACCAGCACCTCCAGCTCCAGTAACTCCAGCAACAGAACCTCCAGCCCCTGCACCTCCAGCTCCAGTCACTCCAGCACCATCATCTCCAGCACCAGCACCTCCAGCACCAGAACGTCCCGCTCCAGCATCTCCAGCACCATGACCTCCAGCACCACCACCTCCAGCACCAGCACCCTCCAGAACCAGCATCCCCCGAACCAGCACCCCTCGAACCAGCACCTCCGGAGTCAGCACCTGCAGGAGCAGCACCCCTAGAGTCCGCACCTCCAGTGTCACCACCCCCAGCTGCACCGGAGTCCAGAGTGACAGGCTGCGGAGGCGGTGAAGACAGTCGAGGTAGAAACTCATGAGGGGTATCCAAGCGCAATGAGCGGCGAGTGGGCTCTGTGTTGTCAGCAGTGGGGTCACCCCCCTCAGATGGGCCAGAAGTGTTAGAGGAGACCCACAAAGGCTCAACCAAGGGGGTGGGTAAACCTGAGACACACATGAGGGAGAGGGACCCTGTTGGGGGAGGGGGTCTACCAAGGGGGAACATCGAACCAGGAAGAGAGGCAGGGGGACAGAGGAAGTGCTATGGGGGAAGAGGCGGTAGAAGAAAACAGACTCATCAAAGGTGACGTCTGGGGAGAATAGGACACGACGCGTGGTGGGGTGGTAGAACTGCCAGCCCGACGCGTCGGTGGGAAAGCCAAGGAAGACGCAGCGAGCAGTGCAAGAAAAGAGCTTGACCGCGGTGGTATCACATACAAGGGCAAGCGAACCCCAGACCCAAAATGCTGCCGCATCCCCAACAAGTCCAAGGCAGTGTAGGTGGGGTCTTTGGCACGGAGACAGAGGGCCAGAGGTTGAGCTGATGCGCGGCATTTTGGACCGTAAACGATCACAAAAAATGGGGAGCAGCAGCATGGATCATGGAGGTGCGAGCAACCTCCATGATCAAGCCAATGCGGCGCTCAGCAATCCCATTCTGCTGTGGAGAGGCCGGAAGCGTGAAAACTCACGATAGAAATTATCAAAAAGGCGGGACGAAAACTCACCACCTTAGTCAGAGTGCAGTCGCAGGACCTAGAGGTCCATCTGGAACCGTGCGCTCAGCTGGCTACGAACAGCGCGGATCCAAGGGATCAAGACAGTGCAGACATCCGCTTTGCTCTGCAAGCGGAAGACCGTGGTGTAGTGCATGTAGTTGTCAACAACCAGCAGAAAGTAGCACTTTTGGCCCTATCCACTGACGTGGGCGAGGCCCCACACGTCCATGTTGAGAGTCTGCAGAGAAGCAATGGTCGGAGGAAACGAGGAGGATTGAGGTGCGGCGTGCTGCCACCCTCAACGCACGGAAGGCACGGCGGTGCAGGCAAGCACAGAAGCTGGGGCAGGGACCTGAGGAGGTTAGAGACAAGGAGACAGGAGTGCATGCTACACGCGGCACGGAGGGGTGACCCAGACGGTGGTGCCGGAGGAGAGATGGGTGCGTGAGAAACCGACACGAGCAAGACGCAGCTACCTTGCCAAACCCAACTTCTAGTGCGGACTCAGTGGTCAGTGTGTACAAGCCAGATTCGGGTCTCTGAGTGAACGTGACGAGGTGGGCGCCAGTCCGTGAGTCCGTATAGATTGCACAAGATCACCCCCAGTAGTTGCTCACCAAGTTCGTAGCGAATGAGGGGAGGTGAAAACATGTGAGACAATGCCTCCCACTAGGATTAGACACAGCACCGACCTCCTCAGCACAAAGGAAGTCAACATCAGTAGCAGAGGCAACAAAGGGCGTAATAAAGGAGGGGGAACACCCCTCAAAAAAAGGAGGGGAGGGGGGTTTCCACGGGAGGCGGCAACAGCGCGAGCACTAGTCTAAGCCTCTAGGTGACGGGTCTCGAGCGAGGCAAGCGTGAGCTCAGTGGGGTCGAGGGAGAGGAAGTGGTCCCTAATGACGCGAAGAGAGTCAGGGAGGCAAGTCACAAGGAAGTAAAGAGTAATGTACATCGGGGGCGGGTTCCCAGCCAGAAAGGCCGGCGTGAGAGCAGCGTGGTAGCGAGTGCGGGGCAGCGTAGGCAACGCAAGCAACGGCAACAGCGCTAAGCGGCAGCTAGGCATGGCAGCAGCTCAGGTGGCAGCATTGGACAGCGGCTAAGAAGCGCAGCAGTAGGCCACAGCTCGTTGTAGGACAGGGCAGCGCATGAGGTGCAGCATGCAGGGCAGCGCGGGGCGTGCTAGCAGTACGTGTGCAACGCTCGAAGCAGTGCAGTAGTGGGGCAGCGCGAGTAGTGCGGGTAGCGTGCGAGCAGCGCGCTGGCAGCAAACGGACATCGCGGGCAGTGCACGAGCAGCGTGCAGGCAGCGCACGAGCGGCGCGGGCAGCGCGCAGGCAGCAGGCGGGCAATGTGGGCAGTGCGCTGGCAGCATGTGGGTCGCGCGCAGGACAGGGCATGCGCGATCACGTGGAGCAGGGCGGCTTTAGCAGGCAGCTGGGTTGCGATCGTTAGGGGCAGGGCAGGAATAAAGGGAAGGGAAGAACGAATGGTGAGCCCTAAAAATTTACTTCGGTCCTTCGGAGACAACCTCTCTGAAACCATGTCAGAAACTAAGGAACACGAATGGTGTTGGATTAGCAAGAAAGTGTTACATAAGCTAACCCTAAGGTGTTGTACTCACTATGATCTACCTAAACATTAACACTATTTGACGTAAGGCGGCTTGCCAGCATCGCACCAAAAAAACTTGCGAACGCTGTAGCAAGTCGGCCTGTCAGCGTTGTAGCCGTAGGTAACCATGTGCGCACATTTGCGCACCTACCTAGTAGGTGCAAGTAGACAGTTGCGTGCACGTCTTACCACCGTCACGCAAATTGCGTAGGTGCCAGGTTGTGAAGCGCGTCTTGCTCGACCCGGAGGTCGACCTCGTCAAAACCAACCACCTGGGGCAAAGTTCGCGCATCCCCACAGGACATTGCCACCAAGTTACTTGCTCAGCCAGAAGTGGCCACTAAAGCGGTGCCAAATTGACAAACGATCAACGCCCGCACGTCTGCGCCACGTGAACGAACACCTTTGTCGACCACTAAGGCATGCGCCTTCTTTGCCGACTTTACTTCATCGGCCAACGTCTCGTCAGCTTCGCTGTTCATTGAAGTCGGCTTCACATTGGTCGGCTTCAACGAAGTTGGCTTCTCCCAAGCAAGGCCAGGGCCTTTTCTTCTCAACACTCCCCTGTCAAGCTTAAGCGTTGACACCCCCACACACAAGGTCCACCCACAACCTACGAAATATAATACAAGGCAGAGGGCAGCTAACAGGCTGCATGTTCCTAAGAGCAGTAGGCAGCGGATGGCTAGCCACTGGCGGCAAGCAGCAGCTGCACGTACCAAGTTGTTGGTGCAACCCTACGGTTTGCACTCGGCTTGTTGTCCGTGTGCGTGCATGTGTGTGTGTATGGAATGGTATGAGGGCATGGGATAATATATATTTCATGCTTATAATTGTGTGTGAATGTTGAGTCATGATGTCGTGTGTGTGTGTGTCGACTCAATAGCGAGTTATCGCTAGACGCGTGTTACGCGGTCGTTTGTGTCTCGCGCGCGGTTTCTATTTTGTCGTGCGCGGTTTCTATTTTGTCCTGTGTCGAACGTTCGGCGTGTCGCAGGTGTGTGCAGCAGACCCATCAAGAACTCAAGGATGAGTTTGTGATGAAGAGCCCGAGCCTTGGTGTCAAGCCTCAAGTGATTTCGAAGCTTGCCAAAAGGGTACACCTCAAGATATTGAAGATAGTTACATTACTTTGTGTAGTGTAACATTTCACTTGGTGTAGGCCCTAGTGAAGGGTAGTTTCGAGACCTTTCGTGGTTGGGGACAGTGTGGCACTGTTCCACATCACTTTACCTCGGCTCTTGGGGTTTGTAGGAGCTGGGAGTCATTCCCAACTCGTAACTCTTCCTATCTTGTGTTCTAAGACTATAGTGGCTGCCATAGTACCGTTCGTTCAAACCGACGCTGTGTCGTCAATTCTTTATCAAATCGTGCAATCTAAATTGCTAATTGTAGAAGACGTGAAGACGCTCCAGATCCAATTTAAATCAAGTCATTTGCAGCTGTGAAAAGAACGCTATCAACGTTTGAAGCCGCTGTGCAGAAATCCGTCTGTGCTCTCTATCTTTCGTTTTAGGCACATTCAAGCCTATTGTGGCTATAACAAGTGGTATCAGAGGCCCTTGGAGCAGTTTCGACAATGTCTGGACCTGAGGAAAGGGGTGGCAGAGGTGCTGGTGGCAGTGGAGAAGCTCAAGCTCAAGGCCAACCCCGTGATTCAGCCATGGCGCCCATGCAACCAAGTCTTGGCCCACCTAGGGATGAGCCTAGGGTGTTTGGGCTTGACAAGTTCAACGGTGACAACTTTGCTGAATGGTCCTTCAAGATGGAAGGAACGGAGAAGCGCCCCGAGAACGACCCGGAGAAGAGCCCGTGGGTGCGGAAGAGCGCACAAGGCTATCTCTTACTTGGGCAAGCGTTGGGGAGCAGTCAGATCCGTCACATCAAGCCATTCCAGCGTGAACCAGAGAAAGGACCAAAGGCATGGGCTGCTCTCAAGGGTGTACATGCTCCTGCAACAGCGGCGGTAGCGGTGGTGTTGGAACGGCAAATGGCGGCACTACGAATTGAAGAAAACGAAGCGGTTGAAGAAGGGGTGCAGAAATTCTTCGACTTGTTGACGCGGCTTGAGGGAGCTGATTTGAACTACAGTGAGCTCCAAAAGAAGACCAAGTTGCTGGCCTTACTCCCAGAGTCATGGTCCTCGCTCATCATCAACCTTAATCGCGACTTGCCCCGCCTCTCGCTTGAAGACGTGAAGCGAGCTATCCTTCAAGAGGATTTCCGCCGCCGTGAGTTGGCGAGTGCGGATGGCGCTGGGGCAGCGAGCATCGGCCGTGGATATGGTCGAGGAAGAGGCAGAGGACGAGGGGGAGGAAGGTTTGGTGGCAGCAACTTCGGCGGAGGCCGCAGGAGTGGCGGTTACGGCAGCGACGACAAGAGCTACGGACGCGGGTCGCGGCCGATTCGACGGCGAGTGTCACTATTGCCACAAGAGCGGACACATGTGGCGCGACTGCTACAAACTCCCTGATGGTTGGACCCCTGCTCAAGGCCAAGAGGGTAGAGGAGCAGGAGGAGGGAGAGGACGAGGCCGTGGAGGCCGTGGCGGTCGCGGTGGCGGAGCTGCAAACATGAAGAGCGGAGACAACGACAAGGACCCGAGCGACGATCGATACCCGGGTCTATTCTACTTCGTGTCGACGCAAGTACCGGCTGGTCCAGAGAAGGATGAAGGCTTTGAGGAGCCAGCAGCTGTGAGGAAGGTGACCCTACACCCCCTGGACTATTGGGTGATTGATAGTGGCGCTACCTATAGCATGACACCTCGCCCGGACTTGCTCACCGAACTCGAGCCGTCACCGGTGAAGCATGTCACATCGGCTTTGGGCAGCGAGCAGAGGTGAAAGGCATGGGCAATGCCATGTTCAAGGGTGCTGATGGGAAGATGGTGGGCCTCAAGAACGTGCTTTGGGTGCCCAGCCTTGCTGCAAACCTGATTTCCGTGCGGCGGTTGGCAAAGGCCGGCATGGACACGAACTCGAAGGGAGCCAAGACCTACACCGCAAGGCTTGGCGATCGAATTCTTTGGGACCTTCATGAGGACAGGGATGTCTACAATGAGATGTGGCAGATTCCAGTGGTCCCTATGCCTAAGGAGAGGCAAGTGGCAGCAAGCATCAGCACCAAGGATGGAGCGGTCGGTAGCGACGATGGCGCGAACGGTCGCGCTAAGGAGAATGAGCTCAAGAAGAGCAAACCTGGAGGGACCAGCAAGTTCAGTGAACCTAAGGAGAGTGGTGCAGCAACCAAGGAGCAGCAAAAGGGTGAGGAGAACCCAGAGGCAGCAGCGGAGGAGGACTACGGAGAGAGTATGTGGGGCGCTATTGCGAGCGCGGCATTCTCCAATCCAACTTCGGCTACGGGGGAGTGTGATTGGCTCACCTTGCATCGGCGCATGGGGCATGTGGCCCTGCCCATCTTGCAGCAGCTAGTGAAGAATGAGATGGTTGCTGGCATACGTGTGAAGGGGGAGCCCGATGAGGTGCTTGGCTGCCCGACGTGCATTCAAGCCAAGTTCACCCGGTTTCCGTTCCCTAGTTCGGAGGCAACGGCAAAGGCACCGCTTGATGAGGTGGTGATGGACGTGGTGGGCCCCCTGAAGCTTGGAGCTGCTGGAGCTGAGTATTTTCTCACCATTGTCGACGTCTACACCCGCATGACTTGGGTGTACGTGCTGGCCAAGAAGAGCGACGTGGCTGAAACGTTGAAGACGGATTGGTTCCCGATGGTGGAGCGGCAACAAGACCGTCTAGTTAAGTCAATCCGCACCGATCGAGGGGGAGAGTTCCTGAGCAAGGAGTTTGGGTTGTGGCTGAAGAAGAATGGTATTCGACACTCCCTCACCATGCCATACTCCCCTGCAATGAACGGCATCGCCGAGCGAGCGAACCGCACAATCACGGAGGCGGCACGCGGGTTGCTCATTGAAGCCGGGCTACCCGACTATTTCTGGCCTGATGCGGTGCGGAGCGCGTGTGTGGCCAAGAACAGAGCCTTGACTCATGTGGGAGCAGACAAATGGGTGCCTGTGGAGTGGCTAGGAAGGAAGCCAAAGGTGGATATGCTTCGGAGTTGTTCGGGTGCATGTGCATGGCGCTCGTGCCTAAGCATCTTCGGCACAACAAGCTTGGTGCCAAGGCGGTGTGGGCCGTGCACTTGGGCATGGCTCAAAACAGCAAGGGATGGCTTCTTTGGGACCCATTCACCAAGAAGTTCTTGGTGAGCAGGGACTGCAAGTTCATGGAGAACTTCATGTACAAGGATTGGAAGGCGGAGAATGAGGCGAAGATAGGCGTGCGGTTTGGGGAGGTGAAGAGTTCCGGTTTGGAGCATGTGGAGCTGCCTTTGGAGCTGAGCAGCGGCAGCACAACCACAAGGCAATCCTCCCTTGTGAATGGGGGAGAGGAGGCCAATGATGCAGAGGAAGAAGAGGAGGAGGTGCAGCAAGTGAGCGAGCGTGCACCGTCACTCCCTTCCCGTACTACGAGTGCTCCACGGATTCGAGCCACACCGCAGCAACGCCAAGGCCTTCAAGTCCCTGCAGCTGAGGAGGAAGGAAGGGGGAAGAGGAGAGTTCAACCCCCTAATAGGCTGACCTATGATGCGCCGGGAAAGCAGGGCAAGACAGCCCTGGCCGGAGCGGCAATGATGGTCGGAGACGACGAGGAGAGTGACTACGAGGAGTGTGCCTTCGCGTTCTTCTCTCCGGTGGAGATGCCGGGAGAACCAGCAACTCTCAAGGAGGCTTTGGAGAGTAGTGATGCTGAGGAGTGGAAGAAGGCCATGGAGAGTGAGCTGAAGAGCATCGAGGAGAATGACACGTTTGAATTGGTGGAGCTACCGGAGGGGCGTACGGCGATAACGTCCAAGTGGCTCTTCAAAATCAAGTCGGATGCCGACGGCAAGATCGAGCGCTACAAGTCTAGGCTTGTAGCCAAGGGGTACCAGCAGAAGGAGAAGGTGGACTTCAAGGAGCTGTTTGCCCCTGTGGTGAAGCCGACGACGCTGCGAACCCTATTCGCGGGAGCCGCCATCAAAGGATGGGTAGTAAAGCAAATGGACATCGTAACGGCATTCCTTAACGGCATCCTTGAGGAGGAGATTTTTATGGCGCAGCCAGAGGGGTTTGATGATGGTAGTGGCAGAGTGTGGAAGCTGAAGAAGGCCCTCTATGGGCTGAAGCAGGCCCCTAGGCAATGGTACATGAAGCTGCGCGAAGTGTTTGGAGGGGATCGGCTTCACTCCCTCAACGGCCGATCACTCCTTGTTCATGCTTGGCGAGGGGGAGCAGAGGAGTTTCATGGTGGTTTATGTGGATGACATCCTCATTTTCTCACCCTCTTCTGACCTTGTGAAGGAGGTGATGCTGAAGCTTCAAGACAAGTTCAAGTGCAAGGCCCTTGGTGACGTGAGCTTCTACCTTGGGCTCCACATCGAACGAGATGTGGAGAAGCGGTGCATGCGGGTGCATCAACGAAAGTACCTGGAGGCATTGGCTGCCAACTTTGGGCAGAGTGAAGGCCATGTGGCTACACCCTTTCCCTCTGGGTTCAAGTGTGTGAAGGGACTAGAGGAGGAGAGCGTTGGTGAAGAGGAGAGGCGCCGATTTCACTCGTTGGTGGGCAGCCTCATGTATGCGGCGGTAAACACCCGACCGGACGTCGCGTTTTGCTACCGGGCAGCTGGCTAGGGTTGTGCAATGCCCTAATGAGGAGCAGGTAGCAGCTGGAATGAGGGTGGCCAAGTATCTTGGCCAAACAACGACCGTTGGGCTGCAATACTCGGCGGCGGCACAAAGGCGCCAAAAGGGCGCGGATGGTGTTGAACCCGGGCGTTTGTTCCTCACCGCCTACTCGGATGCTTCATATGCATCAGAACCAGAGGACATGACAAGTGTGGGAGGCTTCATATGCTGTGTTGGTGGAGGCCCAACTGCTTGGGAGAGCAAGAAGCAGGTTGACCAAGCTTTGAGCTCGGTGGAGTCCGAGTACATGGCACTCTTCCGTGCCGTACGGGAGATTGTGTGGCAGCGGCGTTTGTTGGCTGAATTGGGGGAGGAGCAGCAAGGACCTACCCCACTGTACTGTGACAGCCAGGGTGCCATTGCTCTTGCCTAAGAACCCTGTGTTGCATGGACTCACGAAGCACATGAGAGTGAAGTGGCATTGGACGAGGAGCATGGTAACCGCGGGTGAAGTTGAGTTGCGCTACGTGAAGACCACGGGGCAGCCGGCTGACATGATGACCAAGAGGCTGGTGGAGCCGCAGCATTGGAAGTGTTGCAAGCTGGCTGGGATGGCTCTGAACTGAGAGAGCAACATATCCTAAGGCCAACAATCCGAGGGGGAGTTTGTTGGTGCAACCCTACGGTTTGCACTCGGCTTGTTGTCCGTGTGCGTGCATGTGTGTGTGTATGGAATGGTATGAGGGCATGGGATAATATATATTTCATGCTTATAATTGTGTGTGAATGTTGAGTCATGATTTCGTGTGTGTGTGTCGACTCAATAGCGAGTTATCGCTAGACGCGTGTTACGCGGTCGTTTGTGTCTCGCGCGCGGTTTCTATTTTGTCGTGCGCGGTTTCTATTTTGTCCTGTGTCGAACGTTCGGCGTGTCGCAGGTGTGTGCAGCAGACCCATCCAAGAACTCAAGGATGAGTTTGTGATGAAGAGCCCGAGCCTTGGTGTCAAGCCTCAAGTGATTTCGAAGCTTGCCAAAAGGGTACACCTCAAGATTATGAAGATAGTTACATTACTTTGTGTAGTGTAACATTTCACTTGGTGTAGGCCCTAGTGAAGGGTAGTTTCGAGACCTTTCGTGGTTGGGGACAGTGTGGCACTGTTCCACATCACTTTACCTCGGCTCTTGGGGTTTGTAGGAGCTGGGAGTCATTCCCAACTCGTAACTCTTCCTATCTTGTGTTCTAGGACTATAGTGGCTGCCATAGTACCGTTCGTTCAAACCGACGCTGGTGTCGTCAATCTTTATCAAATCGTGCAATCTAAATTGCTAATTGTAGACGACGTGAAGACGCTCCAGATCCAATTTGAATCAAGTCATTTGCAGCTGTGGAAAAGAACGCTATCAACGTTTGAAGCCGCCTGTGCAGAAATCCGTCTGTGCTCTCTATCTTTCGTTTTAGGCACATTCAAGCCTATTGTGGCTATAACACAAGTGGCTGGGTAGTGGCAGGCAGGCAACGGGCGGCGGTTAGCAGGTGGCAGGAAGCAGGCAGTAGATAGCGAGCAAGAATAATCTAAGGGTGGTGGATATTAGAGCAAGCACGAGCGCGCAGTGGCAGTGCAAGGGCAGCGCGAGCTCAGTCAGAATGGCACGAGCCGGGCAGCGAGCTTAATGGCGCAAGCAGCAGCAGCGGGAGGCAGGAGCGGAAGCAAGCACGGTTGCGAGAGCGGCAGCGGACGCAGCAGCTTGAGCGCGAGCGAACAATCTTTTTCTGATGAAGACACTGGAGAGGAAGGTGATGGGGGACATAGGAGGATCATAGGGGTCAGTGTTGTAATGAGGGGAGAAAGGTATCCCCCCTAAGGAAACTCAGGGTAGAGGGTTGGTGGGCGGTGGATGAGAATGCGCGCAAAGTGGGGAAAATTGGGCAAGGAGGAAACTAAACTGGGAAAGGTGCAAGAAACCCGAGACTTGTTCGTAATATCGGCCAGAGATAAGGACGTGCTACTGTGATGAGCATATAGGTGGGAGAAAGGTTCTCATTCTTAGAGGCGGGGAATTGCCCGCAACAAGGGGAGGAGATGTGGAAACATTGTCTTCTTTACTGCCCACATATCAAACCGGGTGGTGGCAGCAGTCAAATTGGCCCTCGCGATTAGCAGCATATGGGCGGGTGAACAGCCTGGCAGGTGCCCTTTGTGGTGCGAAAGCGACAAGGTCCGGTTTTCTGGGGGTGGCCATGGTGGGGGTGGTAATGTATCAAATCTGAGCAAGCGAATGTGAGATGGCCTTCAGATCGAAGAAGCTGTAGGTATGGAATGTGATTCAAAAGATTAATGTGGAGTTTAACAAGCTACGCACGTGCCCACTGTGGAAGACTGAACAAGCGAGCCTAAAGAGATAAGACGATGGATGATGAGG